>JAANSO010001020.1:0-20397 GCA_036507315.1 Lepidocyrtus fimetarius | reverse complement strand
CTTTGTCCGTGTGGATGTAATAAAATAGCTTTATTTATTACACATTACTACACGCTTACGGAAATGGATTCAGAGTAGCTTCAGGTATGAAATGCTATCGATTTAATGCTGGAAGACACACATATCTGTCTCAGGTTGCCCCCACGTGTCAACCAAGTTGACCTCGTATATAAAGAAATAATCTCAGTAATTATGGTAATTACTAATTATCTTTAAAAGCTTTCTGCTTCTATTTGAATGTTTCTTATTGCCTCTCGTGGCAAATCTTCAAGGCCAAGTGTTTGGATTATGGCAATAATGAAATTAGCTTTTTGTAGCGCGAGGTGGAGGTGAGCTCGTGCGTGGCTTTATTGCAAAAGGAATGATTTCTTATTTGACTTTCTCTAATTTTCTTCTTGGATTATTCAAAGCATTTTTATGACAAGTATAACGGGACAAGATGAATGTCTGGAGAGTTTGGAGGTTGTAAAAATGAGCAATGATAACTTCTAATTCGTAACAAAATTACGAGATTTTAAAAAAGCTTTAAAATTTTTTACGATGATGTAAGAAAATTACGAGGAAAGTTAGTTTAAATCGATGAAGAAGGTGGATAATAATAGATCATAGATCGATGAAGAAGATGACATTTAAAATTATGCCCAAATAAGGAAATATTTTTCCTTGTCATGTTCTCAGGTCGTGATTTTATTTATTTTTCTGTAGATTTGAGATATTTTTGTAGATTTTGTAGTTTTTTTATGTAATCATGAAAATAACAACGTGGGCGATTGTTAAGGAGTTCCAGTGAACTCCAAACGAGGAAAAGTGAGCAAAACAAGGTAATAATAACGAGGAAAATAGGACACAAAGAAAGGTAAAGATGTTAAAATCGGATTGGAGGAGGGAGGGAGCATGAGCAGGGATTTAAAATTTTGTTTTCAGGGAGAAAGGTGGCAGCAGAGAAAAATAAAGAGAAAGTCTTTTTTTATTGATTTCTCAGAATCGTCATCATAGAATGGGAATGAGGGACAGTTCGTAAATTACGTTATGTACGAGAGTAACGAGTTGAGCGGATGTATGTATCCAAAACGTTTCATATTTCTTTCACACGATGATGTAATTTATGGACAGTCCCTAGTCCATAGGAGGAATTTCCAAGAGGAAAAAGCCAACAATAGTCCCTATTTTTTACGTAATTTTGTGTAGGAAGAAAGTGTGTCTGGTTCCTTTGTCTGGGTTTGTACCTCCAACGTGTATCTACAACTATTTTGGAGGAAACATGGAGGGGAGAGTAGCACGTACTTTGTGGAGTATCGTGTTACAAAAAATGCTTTCACTTTCTTTGCGGTAATAGAAGGACAAGGGCAGAAAGGCAGAGGGGAACAAGGAAAAAGATTTTCCACTGTAATGCTATTTTAATACGGATGAGTCAGAAATGTATACTCCCCCTTTCTTGGAGGAGAAAGGTGGAAAATGTATTGTCACTGTCACTTACATTGTGCTGGTCTGGTAAAGAAATGAATGGGGATATGGCTGAAGAGGAAAAGGTAGAAGAAAGGAAAGTTGATCAATAAAATTAAAAAGAACCTTTTTATCATAGATTTTGAATGTAAACGAAGTAAACAGAGGAAGATAAGCACTTATCAAATAATTTCCAAGGATTTTAATTATTTTTAAGTAAAGAAATAGAGAAAAGGTGAGTAAATTTGGTTTAATTAGGCGCACTATTTGGTTTTGTAAGAGTTTTAACAAAATTTGAGGGAAATGAGGTAATTGGGGATGGTGGCGGTGGTGAGGAAGGGGATGAGGAGAGTGAGGAAGGATTTGAACTTTGAAAGAAAGTGCAATTAACAAAGAGATTGTTCCCATGGCCTTTTAAATTTAATATTTTCCAAGTAATTAAAGCAGGTCAGAGTGTATTTTGGAAGTTGTTTAGAGAAGTTAGGTACAAAATATATTTTTAGCGTGGAAGTGTGCAGATATTTAATGTAGGGGAAGGGAGCTGTACGAGGCGAAGAGGTTGGAGTTATTTCGGTGAGATTATGATAATGTTGAAAAGGTGTACTTTAGGTAAGTACTGGAGTTGTTAAATAAAATAGTTTTATGCGCAGCTTGAAGAAGAGGAGTAAGGAAGGGATGCAGACGTTGTTGGACCATCATCAACATCATCAGCACCACCACCATCAACATAAACGGGAGAGCAGTCACTCTTCATCAAACTCAGAGGCGTTGATTGGTTGTGGCGGCTCCACCGGAGCCCTTCGTCGCAAGCCTTTGCAACTCCTCACGGGGATCTTCTCCCGAAAAGGGAACCGCCGAGAGGGTGACTCCGTATCTGAGAACGGCGCAAAAAGTTTTTACATAACGGACGACAGCGTAACAGATGTCTGGGAAGGTGGTGGGGGTGGGCTAATGAGTGGGAGTTTGGGAGGGCTTGTTGGCTCAAGTATTGCAAGTGGAGGGATGTTTGAAGACGTTCCAGAGCCTCGGGAAGCTCTTCACTCGCCTTATCACGCGAAAACAATTGATCAAGACATGGAAAACTTGAGGTTGTCTCGGCAGGACAATCCTTATCTGCAAGTGCTTGCTAGTCGAGAGTGCCTCCATGATTCGGACGATGGGAGTGAATACGAAGAGAAGTCGCTTATGGCGCAGAGTAACTCAAAAGGGTCGGGAATTGGGATGAAGGATCCTTTGAGTTTGGCTGAGGTGCATGCAAGGCTTGTTCGCTCTCCACCGCCGATTATGTGGACAAGGAATAGAAACTCTGAGCCTTCATTTGCACTTCTTTCTTCGTTTCATAACTCAACAGATCAGGAGTGCGTTTTTAGGTTTCCCCCTGCCGGGGCTAGTACTTCTGTTGGGGGTGGCGGGATGGGGATGGCTGGTGTTGGGGGGCATTCTCGTCCTTTTTCGGGGATGATTCCACCCCAGAATCAGGAGAGGGGGAGGGGGATGCTCATGGGGTTGGAGAGTGGGTGCGGATTAAGGTTCCGAGAGAAAACGCTGGACGATGTCACTGGGAAGTTTAATCTGAGCCCACAACCAAGAAGGAGACCGGAAGGGATTAAAACCTTTTCTGATTTTCATTCATGATTCTTTTTTAAACAAAATCTAATGAGATTTTGAGAAAAGCCAAACAAGAAGCTAAAAACGGTAAAAAAAAGGTTTTATTTATTAAAAGCAGGGTGAAATCTGCAATTGTTATGTAATCCTGTTTTTATCTGAGTCGACAAAAAATGCACAATTTCATTCTCATTATTCATTTTTAATATTGAAAGGCGCTTTAATACTGCGCATTTCATTGCTGCATATCCGCAAATGCGAAGGCTTTGCCTGTCTCAAAGCTGTAGTATAAAAGCTGAAATCTATGTGACCTACAATACATATTTTAATTGCACTTGCAATTACCGAATCATCGAAAGTATTAAATTGTTAAAAAAATAGTAGGCTTTGTTGAACTTTGTATATTTCCTGTATAAAAAACATGGTGGACAATGCGTTAAGAAAACCGTTATGTGCAATAGCCTTGTTTTATTAAACGGTAAAAACTACAAAAGGTGTATTCTGCTAGAATAAACCCGCTTGGAATCTATTAAGTTGTACCTTATCTAATTAAGAAATTAATGAAGAAATTAACTTTTTTGGACAGAAAATATTTTGCAGAATGCTTCATTTCATGTAGATATTGTATAGCTTTGCTAGCGATCAATGCAATGCTGGGATTCTTTAAGGAAAGTGTTACTATTGGGGAATGTGATACGGCGAATTGCTGAGGATATAAACCGTTAAAATTATAACGTATTCATCGATTTACTTTGTAATTTAATTGGCATTTTATATCCTGAAGCTATTTCTCGTGTCATTTTCTTATGAGCACTATTCCTTGTGGAAATGGAGCAGAACATTGGTCTAGATTTAGTAGATTTAAGAATTTTAGCATAAGATTGAACACTTTTTTACTTAAAAAGCATATTTTTATTTGGTCAAATATCAACATCAGGACGTTGATGTGACAAAGAAATGTATTTTTGCGCCCTTTCTTAGATAATTTTAAGGGTCACTGAAAAAAATCACTTTTACCTGGTTTCTTCACCATTAAACTGAAAGTAGTTTAGTTAAAAAAACGAGATTCGATGTTTACAGTATTTTAAATCTATTTTTCTCAAAAAATAGTTTTCTAGCAATGAAAAAAAGAGTGGAGGGGGTGGAGGGAAGAAGGCTTACGAGATTTCTTTAGAATTCAAAATACGTAATTTAATTGTAATTGTATGATTGGATTGATATGAACGGTATTTTATTTTTAGTAATTAAAATTAATGTGACCTTTAAAGTTAATTTTTTCAGTGAAAATCACTGATTGCTCACAATTTTTTGTAACGTGAATGACTGCCTTGTACGTGTTTGAATGGTTTTGAAATAAAAAAAGTATTTGAGAAAAAGTTGTTTTATTTTGCATACAATAGCGTTAAAAACCGTTAAAAACTGGAAAATAGGAGGAAGATGAGAAAAGATTCGAAATAATTCGCAGGTTTTCGCATTGATTCGCATTGGTTTTTGGATTTTTGAGGCATTTTTTCTGGATGGTTCGCTCCGCCTGGTTTTCACTTGTGTGCTGTCTGTGGTGCGATGCGGTGGTCTCTGCGTCAGCTGTCTTCTTGCGGGATTTTAAATGCCGAATTAAGATTACGTGTAACTACCACACTCAATTAGCTTAATTTATTTATTAATTAGGCCATTTGTACTGAAAACATGTGTCTGTAGGTTGTATTTTAATAGATAGTTAAATGACGGTAAAGAATTGCTCATTAAAAAGTACAAAAGTTAAGAGATTAGATTAATTATAGTTGTCCTCGTTGATAGAGAGATTTAAGTGAATTAGGCAGCTTGTAATTAAATCTGAAAGTGGAGGGAACTATGAGGAGGTTACGGTTAGAAAGTAAGATTAGTGGATTCATTGTTTTCTTACGCTTAACTCCAATTTTGGTGGCGTTGGTGGCTGGAGACGTTTCAGGGAGTTCGGCTGGTCTCCCCGCTTCTTCAGTTCCTTTAAATCAGAAGCAAAGTCGGAGGTTAGCGCAGTGTCAGGTTTGCAGATCACTGATTGGATCCTTCAATGTGGTATGAAAGCGTAATTAGATTTTTAAATTGTATTTGTAATTAATTGTAATATCGTAATTCCGGGATATTTTAACAGGGATTAGATAGAACTGCGAAGGGACACTATGGAGGGGGTGACACGGCGTGGGAGGAAGAGAATAAAAAGGTGTATAAAGATTCAGAGCTTCGACTTGTGGAAATCCAGGAGGGGCTTTGTAATGAAGTTGGGACGGGGAAGGACCAGGTAAAGTATATTTTAATACTGGAGTTAATTTTTGCAGCAAATTGTTCAATTATGCTGTTTTTTGCAGTGTTTCGAGCTAGCTACTGAAAACGATCAAATGCTGGAGGAGTGGTGGAGTAATCATAGGAAAAACGGCGTGGATTTGTATTCTTGGCTTTGTATTGAACAACTTAAGGTTTGCTGTCCTGATAACCATTTTGGTTCGCAATGTCTTCCTTGTATGGATTGTAACGGGCATGGAAGATGCAAGGTAAAATGATTACTATGTTAATTTTAATAGGATGACTTCATGACTTAATTTTAACTTTATTTTGTAGGGAAATGGAACAAGGAAAGGAAATGGGGAGTGTAATTGTGACGCTGGCTACGAAGGAAAACAATGTAACGGGTGCGCTCTAAATTATTACCAGGCTTATAAAGACGAAGATAAAGTTCTTTGCTCGGCTTGTCATAAATCTTGTCAGGGTGGGTGCTCTGGACCTGGAGGGAAAGGTAATTAAAATTGAAATAAACAAAATGATCATAAGTAACTTTAATTGATTAATTGTTTTGTTTTTAGGTTGTGTTTCATGCAAAGAAGGATGGGAAGCAGATGAAGAACAGGGCTGTATGGATCTAAACGAATGTATTTTAAATGCCGAGGCTTGTACGAAAAACCAGTTTTGTGTGAACAACGAAGGATCGTATTCTTGCATTCGTGAGTAAAAATAAGTTAAAATAGTTGAAAACCGTTTTTATATTTAAACATGGTTAATATTTCCAGCATGTGACAAATCTTGCAACGGATGTAATGGTGACGGACCCGACATGTGCGATAAATGCGCTGATGGATACTTCCTCAAGGATAAACTCTGCATAGGTGAGTAAAAATCTGTTAAAATTGGGTAGTTAACTGTAATTACCGTAACTGCTTGCATTTACTGAGCTTTCTGTGTGTTTTAATTATGTAAACTCTTAAAGAGGAATTAATTGAGGGAGAGGCAGTGGCTGGTGAGGAGGGGGATGAAGAGGGAGATGCGGAAGAGGAAGGAGATGAGGGGGAGGAAGGGGAAGAAGGGGTTGATGAGGAGGGTAATGAAGGACAAAGGGATGAATTATAAATCGCCATTTCCACTGCCACCCTTCTCTTTGGATAAATAAAACGACGTTGACCGTCTTAAATCCATTTATGTATCTCTGTTCCATTTCGTTGTGATATTTGCAAAATGTGTTTTGCATTGTATTTTTATTTCCAGTTAACTTATTAAAGTATTTAATAAAGTTTTTGTACTGAAAGCAAAGAGATTTTTATCATTTTTATTTATTTTGCATGCATAAAATGATCAGAAGCTCGGTTAAAATTAAAACCCATGAATGTAAACGTATTCCCCTATTCCTTGCTTTTTAGATGGATCAGCTTTCGGACACCGACGCTTGAACACTCAACGGTACATTACCTACTTGGGACTCTGCGTTGCTGTTTTCATAATCCTCCAAAAAAGCGTTAAAATCGCTTTGATTATCGGATTCGCTGTTGGGGTCTACATCGCCACTTCAGAGTACATGCTCAGCGGTGGCTTTGCAAGCTGACCTGGTGCATATCCATTCAAAGAGTTCTGAAAATTGGATAACGGACGGAAAAGGAACATAAATTATTATACCAATTTGTCCAGATTTTGGGCACACATTCCTTATTTACATTCAATATTCGATAATCAAAATATTATAGAGAATATATGTATTTACACTGGGTTTACGCTGTTGTGCCGTTATACAGTGATTAAACTAGGCTATTTACTTACTGCGCGGGCACAATGTACATGGTCCAGTTTTATCACTGGATTTTACATTAACAGAGTAATTAGTGTAAATATTGTAAAGATTTTACTCTTTTAAAATCGCAACCATGCGTAAATTATTTTGTATTTTTGTGTATGTATATGTATGGTGATATTGTCGTGACAATGCAGATTTTAGCGAAAATTATATAATAACTTGTAGAATAGCAATAAACGAACCAATACATAAAATGTCCAATGCACAAAAATAATAAAAGGTTTAAACTTCCTCATGTAAGTACACAAGCGTGACGATCTTTTAAACTCGTTCTGGTTTGTCCCTTAATTTCTTTACTGGGATGATATGCTACAGGGGACATGGTGGGGCAGCGGAAGTTAACATTTTAAACACGCAATTTTTATGCGTTCAACTACGCATCATTCGCGTGCATTCCTTTTTTGCAGGATTTGCGAAAGATTTTTTGCTTAAGATGTTTACCCTATTTTTCCTTCATCCTTCGTCATCATTGCAGCGTCAGATTTTGAGTCTTTGTGAAGCTATGTGGCTACGTTTAAAACGCTGTTTTTGATGTAATTTCATTTAATAGCTGCTAATCTAATGTCGTTACACTTCATTTTTTTAGATTACGTAAGTCTGTTAATATCAATTTTAAAAGAGTTTGAATGATGACAGATTTATATAGTGGGTTTGTTAGAATAAATCGTGGTGGAAAATATATGCCAGTATCATCATCGTGCATTTTTTTACAAAGATTTAAAGACCTTGGAAAGAAAGGTGACATGAATACCTACTAAAGCAGCAAAGAATAGAATAAAACACGTTGTCATTAACTTTAACCAGCTTAAATTTTGTGCACGCAGCACAAAGGATTTCATTTTATGCTTGAAAGTTGTTAAAAACTTAACAAAGATGTGTAAAATAATATTACTGCGAGGCTGTGATGGCGCCTTTGCTTGATTTTTAACCTGGTTTTAAACGTATTGATGAACATTGAAAGCTAAAATCTACTTTTATAAAATCAAAAAGTTTTCACGTATTCAGATAAACTGTAATTATAATTAAGCTGATTTTAATTTACGAAGCTATTAAAACAATTGCAAGTATCATTTTACCCCAGCCCTCGTCCCACGCATTAACGGAAATAAAAAACTAATGAAATGCAAAACAAACAACATCCTTATTTAATTATTCATTAGTAATTAATCAAGTACATTTATTACGTAATTGAAAAAATTAAACCTTTTGCAATTACCATTTTCTATCATTGTTAGTAGAAGATTCTAGACAGGAAGATAAGGGAAGATGCAGCAGTAATTTTAATTAAGATAAGTATCATAATGGCTTCGTTTTTTGTTAAGTCTTGCATTAAATTTTGCTAAAACCGTTTCACAAATGCAATACTTTTGCTGTACAGTTTTAACATAGCCTATCCTTCTTACAAAACTCTCGCCTTGTCCGTTCTGTAAGAATTTTTGTAGAGGGGAGAAGTATTTGCTTGAACAAAAACCTCTTTTTGGTATGATTTTGTTACGTAAAAGTCAAAAAGAAAAGAAGTACTCTTCTCACAAAAATACTCTTAATCCATTCGTACTTTGTCGAATTCTTTAAAAACTCTGCTTAAAAAGTTAAGAACTGTCTTCCTTCTTTTTACTTGATAGTAAAAAAGGGTTCAAGTAAGGTACAGACCTCTTAAGCATGTAACCTTCGTCACTTTCAAACTGGCTTCTAACTTAATTATTGTTAGTCAATTATGTGTAGCTTTTATGTAAATTTTAAGGGTTTTTATGTAAAGATGGATTTATAGATTTTAAATTTACAACTTTTATAAACTAATTAAATCTCAGCAGGGTCAACCTAAATAGAACATAGTTTGGGTTCGGGCAAGGGAGATAGGTCGGGCATAGGATTTGACCTGCTTGTCGAACTTCCGGTTTTGCTGTTAGCTTGAAAGTACAATTGGTTTGTAATTTCGAAGTTTGCACTTGCAAATTTAAGTTTTTTACAAAAGCCTAGCTTAACCAATTTTAAAAACAATACAGATCATGATCCAATACTTAATTTGGGTAGGCTATCCATTCTTAGCCTAACCTAACCTCAACTGAGGGAACGAACTAAACAAGGAGCATTGAGACGTTTGCCTTACTTGAACCAAAAATCAAAGTTTTGTATGTGCATATTGTAGTTTGAAGAAGTAGTGTTGAGTCTTATTTATCATCATCACAAAATCCTCTCAATTCTGATACAAATCCCTGACTCACATCAAAAACTTCGACAAAGAAGACTAAAAAAGGATTAAAACTAAAGTAAACAAACATTACAATTACATTTACATTTTAATAGTATAATTAAGTTACTGGAATATATCCTTCTTTTGTACATACTGGAATATATATAGAGTCTTAAATAATTGATTATTCAGCAAGGAAATATAATTCGCAACGTTCGTAAGAAAATTTTAATTACTCATCGTATAATATTTTCTCAGTATTTAAATGTTAAAACTTGTTTGGTCAGTTAAAATTAGAATTTGCTTGTGCAAACTGAAATAAAAAGTTAATAGTCATTTAAAAATTGTGATTTTAAGAACAAATGCATTCCTATTTATAAAGTCATTCCTGCAGTTAATTGTTGGAAGTGTTCAGGGAAAGAAATTATTTACAAGATTTTGTCCAGTTAATGTCGTAATTTGAGGTTTCATTTACAAAATAGGCCAGTTTAAAAAAATTAAGTTCAATTTTAAAGACTGCTTCTCTTTTGGGTAATTAAGTCGAGTTTAAATGTGCAGTGGCAATTAAGCTTTGTGGAGGTGGAGGTGATTGCAGGGGTTTAATTTTAGTTAATTGTTGTTGGGAAAGTGTGTTTTGTCATGATGTGTGAGCCAGTCTCCTCAAATGTCATGGGCGGGGGGGATGGGGAGGATCCTTATCCTTCGTTAAGTGACTTTCATGATTACGAACCGAATCTCGAGTTTGATGACACCGAGTTGGAACACGTTGCTTCCACAACGGGTATTTATACAAGAATCAATCACGATTTAATCACTAGATTGGTTATTGTAAATATTACAAGTTTAGATTTTTGCACTATGCACGATTTGGTTTAGTTTTTGGGTTTTTGGTTTGTAAATACGGAATGTAAATTAATTATTACCTAATTATTTTTAAGTTATTTGCTAAATGTTGCTCGTGGGATGTTATTTGTTTTGTTACACCAATGTCGCATGTAATTTTAAATATTCGCACATTTTTATACTGGCTAATGGAATTTGTCTTGCAAAAATGCTGCTATTTAATATATAATACTAGTTTGTTAATTTTAATTTGTAATTAAGAAAGGGCTATTTTTGTGATTTTGGATAGTTTTTGCAAGAAATAATGCAATGTGTGACAAATTGTGTTTGCTTTATGTTATTTTTGCATGATTTTATATTATCAGTGTAATTATCAACGTTGTATGCGATTTTGTTCTTATCATTTACTGATATGAGCAAAAAAACGTCACTTTTTAATGATAAGGCTCAATGAGTCATTTACAGAGTTTTTTTTATCTAATTGTAATAATGACTAATTCATTTTGCTTTTAATTCGTACGCCCACCCACCCAATCACACTTTTCACCTGCTCCACAAATACTGGACTTGTACATTCAGTAATTATTAATTAAACAGTTTTTTTTGGGTAATTATTTTTGCTTTCGTAAGGTAAAGTTTAAATAATAGTAATATTTATTGCTGTAAATAAGTTAAGGAACGCACTTTGTTTATGGTTGTAAAAAGTTTAATTTAATTTTATGTAAGCAATTGAGTTTAGGTTTATTGCGTTAAGCTTTTTATTTTTAAAGCTGTTTGATTTTAAATGGGGATTTTGCAGTAATTAAAAATGTTTAATTAATTTAGGGATTGAGGAAGAGATTCGTGTGTTTGAGTACCTTGAGTCGCCCGTATCCGACGGCACGATTGAGGAAAACTTTGAAGAAGAGCTGGCGGCAGCTCCGTTCAATCCGGAACCTGACTCCATGACGACGACCCCCCTCCAAGATGAAGAGGACTTTGCAGATATTTCCCAACACGGGATTGTCGAAGTCGTGGGGGATGACCAGTACGGAAGGAAAATCATTGTTGTGATGGCTTGCAAACTCCCTTCAAACAAAACTTTTGATCATCAACGATTTCTAAGGTATAATAATAATAAAGTTAATCAAAAAGTTAACTAGACAGTTAATTAATTATTAATTTTACAGGTATTTATTGTATACGTTGGACAAATACGTGGAGCAAGACTACAGCTTGGTTTATTTCCATCATGGACTCAATAGTAAAAATAAACCTCCGTTGTCGTGGCTGTGGCAAGCGTATAAGGCGTTTGAGAGGAAGTACAAGAAGAATCTGAAGGCGTTGTATCTAGTCCACCCAACTAACTTTATCAAACTCACGTTCCAGTTGTTCAAACCAGTTGTCAGGTATGCAAAATAGTTAAATATGGCAAATGCCTGATTAAAATTATGAACTTTTGTTTATGTTTGTGATTTGCAGTGCTAAGTTTGGAAGAAAAGTTATGAATATCAATTATTTAACGGAATTAAATCAACATATTCGATTGGATCAACTTTGTATTCCGGCGGATGTTCACGAGTAAGTAAAAATAAGTTAAATATATAACTAATTACGTAATTAATAATTAAATATTTTTATTGTTAATAGGCATGATGCACAACTGATGGCCAAAACATCGAAATCGAGTAGTACAACAGCAACGTGTTCCTCTGGTAACCCAAATAATTCAAATGGGAAACCACCACCGTTGGAAACGCAACAATTTGGGGTGTCCCTTGCTTTTATTAAGCAAAACCACGGAGGAGAAATCCTCCCACCAATTTTAAAGGACTGTGTTGAATACTTGAGCCAGCCTGAAGGTAGGTTTTTAATTGATTTAGTTACGAGAATTACGTAATAATTAATGTTTCTATAGCTTTAGCAACGGACGGTCTTTTCCGGAGGTCGGCAAGCACTGCGTTGGTAAAAGCATCTCAGGAGAAGGCAAACAAAGGAGAAAAAATTGATTTCAACGGGGATTTCCATTTAGCTGCTGTACTCATTAAAGCATTCCTTCGAGAGTTGGAAGAACCTCTTCTGACCTTTGATCTCTTTGAAGAAATTATGGAATTTCAGAGTGAGTCTTTTTAAAAAATATGTTTCTTTAACAATGAAAGCAATCTTATTAATTTTAATTGTATTTTTAGAATTGTCTAAAGACGATAAATGCAAAGCTGTGAAACAAATCGTTTTGGAGAAACTTCCGGAGGATAACTATACAGTTTTAAAGTATATTATCCAATTCCTAGGAAAGGTAAGGAAATAAACCCTGATTGGTTCAAGAATGGCAAGAAAAAAGGTATAAAATTGTCATTTAAGTTATTTTTTGTATTTTTGCAGGTAATGGATCGGGCAGACCTGAATAAAATGACATCATCAAACCTGGCAGTTGTATTCGGGCCGAATTTGCTATGGTCGGAGAATCTAACTTTGAGTTTAGCGGCTATCGCGCCGATAAATACCTTCACAGAGTTTTTGTTGAGTAAACAAGATGAAATTTTTCTAATTTAAGATTATTTACAACCAGTAATTAGAATTAGTTTTAAACATTTAAAATATCATGGAAAAGTTGTTGATTATTACGGTGTTTGTACGATTGGTAAACGTGATCGAGTTACAAAAATGCAATGTTTGCTAAAAGTATTTTAAAAAATCAATAAAAAATTAAATTTACCTCTTTTTCTCTCTGTGAATTAGTTTATTACGGCTTAAAATAATTTTATTGAACCGAAAAGAAAGTTACAATAATTTTGTACTTAAATCATATCAGCTACTTTCCTTAGGCAAAGCGCTATCACTTTTCCCTCTCGCGTAAACTCTCAATCCGGCCGCGGCTTTATTTCCGAGAACACGATCTAATAAAGACTGTTTTGTTTTCTTCCTCGCTGCTTGAATATCCCTACATACCTGTAGAACAAACAAGGTTAATTAAAAGTTAATTAAGTTTTAAATTGATTTTGTTTTACGTCGTGGAAAACATCTGCAACTTGAGTGACTTGCTCGGAAGCCGCAACCTCGGCAAAACCACAGTCCAAGTCTTTTGCTAGGATTTCCCCTTCTTCTGTGCTGATTTGACGGATGTGGATCATGTCGCTTTTGTTTGCTACTAAAATCATTGGCGAAGGGCAGTTATTATAATTGGAGGCGCCGTTACCGTTGTATACAAAACCTGTGGAGGTTTGCCCGCATGGAAGGAGGGGCAGGCTTGTGACGGCCAAAGACGACGAGGGGGGATGGGGTGGGTGGTGGTTTTCTCCGGATTTAAAACTGACTAGTTGCTGTTTTAATTGCTTTATGTAGTTAAAACTTTGTCTGTCCGTTATTGAATAAACTAAAAGGAAGCCATCTGCCCAGTGAAGGGTTTCTGAGGATATTGCGTCGTTTAAAGACTGCAAAAGAGAAATCTTTAAGTATTTTAATTAATTGGAAATAATTTTACTACTTTACCTTACAACATGTATCCAATATCTCGAATATCACTGGTTCCCCGTCAACCATCGTTTCGTGTTTATAGCGAGTTTCTAAGAATAAATTTAAATGTAACCTTGAATGTAGGTAATTAATTTAATTATTGAGTTACCTGACTGGTGATCATATTCCCCAATGTACCTCTTCGTTAGGAAGCGGACGGTGAGAGCTTTAAATACAAGGGGAAAACGATAATTTCAAGTTGCCCCAATGTAAAAAAAACAAGAAGAAAGTGAGTGAAAGTTTAGTATTTTGTACCTACCACTTTTACCAACTCCTGGAGCTCCAAGAACCGCTACCTTGACTTCACTTAGGGAAGATTTCTTCCGCCGTATGCCACGGATACCGGTGGAACTCATTTTAATAAAACTCTTTGTAAAAATTCACATAAAGCTGTAGAATTTGCACATTCACACAAGCAACTTCAATTTAGATTTTCATGCCGTTAATTTTAAAACTAACTTTGTCTTGATAAAATTATATAATCTGTACGTATATCAGTATTTTAAAACGTATTTTTATGAAAGTTCTCTAATTATTATGTACACCTGGCCACTCTATTTTTAAACGAAATTAATCATAAGCCTTCCTCAGAGCGAGCGATGCAGTGGAAAAAACGCATTTGATTCGGATATAAAATCATACGTTGATTTCACTACGAATCTGAACACATAAAAACATTGCAAATATCTCGTAATAAAAATAGTTTATAATGCGAAAAATAGTTCAACTTGTTTTTTTGCACAAACTGTTTGGATAGAGACACTCGGTGAAATCAATACATCACTAATGAGCTCCGACTCTATTCCATCCTACGTAAAAATGAACACGCACTATTTAAAACGCGGAATTGTGTCTTGCAAACGTCGTTATCATTTTATCTAATAAACAAACTGATTTTTATTTTAAAAAGTCTAGTATCTTTTTAAATGGCCAGTTTTTATTGATTTTTTTATTTATTACGCAATAATTCCTCAATTATTGCAAAGTTTAGCCAAAAACTTTAGAGATGAAGATGAAAAGAGAGGTTTTTAAATCTTCTCACAGATCATTTTCTTCTTTTCACACTGTTTTCCACTGTCAATAATAAAAAAAGAGGAAAATATTTCGTTACACATCCTCTTCCAAAGAGATTCTGACTGGGAAGCAAGAAGGGAGCGACGGTTTAGAAAAGCACCGTTAATAAGCGTTCCCAATACTCAACAACAGCTCTTTTCTAACTTGCTCACTCTCAACGATTCTTATGGGACGTCCTTGGATTTTATTTTTAATTCTGTGTACACATTTTAGAGGTGTCATAGCGACCGAGACCGATATTATCGACAGTGGATAATCCACTGTGCCAATTTAATCAACGTTACTAACGACTTGATTGATTTTAAAACCGCAGTTTATCGTTAGAAACGATTTCTGTGAGGTGCATGCGTCCAATCAAGCAATCGGTTGATGAAATTTAGAAGCTCGTAAAGGGCTTAACGACCGGTCGATATGCAAAGTCTGGATGGTTTTTTGAGTTTAAAACGGTTAAGATTGGATAGACGGAGAAGAATAGAAGGGGTGGAGAATTGAACGGCGTAACGGGTTAAATAACGATCTCATTCTTGTATTGCGCATACATCCAAGCCGGTTTCTTGTTGAAGAGCTTGTTCTGGTTCTTAACCTGGTTTTTCAATGTTTATATTCAACTAGAAAAATGTTCGAAAGGAGTTAATTTCATGAAGAGGAAAGAACAGGAAGTAGAGTAAAAGATTTGTAACGCTCACATGCCGTTTGTGTTCCATACATCAATGTTTTGCGTCCTTCGTTGAAAAAATAAATTGGATAGTTTATCATTCTCATTAGATTCTTATAAAGAGAGATTGGTAATAACGACGTGAATCATAGCAGTTGTTTTTAAACGGTTAATTTCTTTTGTAAACAAAAATGAATGATGCAATTTAAAAGAAAAGCGCAAAAGTGCTGTAAAATGATAAATGCTTTTAGAAAGGTCATTCTGGTATTTAAAAAAAAGGTAGGACGGGATTGATACCGGAACAAAAAGAAGATTTGCTTGTGTGAGTTTTAAAACCTTGCCCTATGTGCGCCACCCGTTAATTTTTTAAGTCTTTTAAGGCGGACGCCAAGTCGGATTAAATTTCAGATATCGTTTCAAAAACGGTTCATTGTTAAGAATCTTTATGAGCAAAATCTGTTGTTTCGACTATATTGCTTGCAAAAATAGTGATTTTTGCAATACTTTTTTAAAAAATTACAAGTAAACATGATTCAGATTGAAAGTTTTTAGTTTATAGGGCAGTAGATAACGGGATAAGCAATGGGAAAACAGTGACATGACAGAATTCAAACGTTTATTTAGAATATATAGACCTATTCTTTCTCACTCTATTCATTCACTCGTCACATATGCAGTTTACGTTCTAAAAAAACAGCGTCATTATTTACGGTAGAGAGGAGATCGTTAGCACATTTCCATGAGTGAGGAAGACAAGCGACGAAGTTTTTTCAATGGTTTCCAAACGGTTTTTTATGACGAGATGAAAGAAACGGGATAAAGTGGGAGGAAAGTGAACACCTGTAAAAAAACTGGGTTGACCTGCATTAATAAGGAGAGTTTTAAAAGAGCGAAAATCTGATTTTTTATGATCTATGCAGATGTGCTGCGAATTCCTTTTCAGCCCTGAAAAATGAAAATATGCCTAAAAATTTGCTGTTAATTTTAAAGATGACAAATTACAAGTGTTAAATGCAAATGGGTTGGATGGAAACTACAACAATCGCTTATGTTTTGCAGTGCAGAGTTTAATGAGCGTTCATTAATCAATTACTGATTTATTTTAACTTGGCAATCGCAACTAGGAGCCCGGTGGGCCTTCAAAGGCAGAAACGGTCAGTGAAATGTCACATTTTTGTGAAATTGTGAAGAAACCTGAGCATGGGGCAACGTGAGCATGAGCTTTTTATTAATTTGTAATGAATTGAAAGTTGCAATTTATTAATGAGATGATATGAAGGGTAAGGATGATTAAGAAATATGAAAATGAACACACAGTTTATTGTTTAATTCTCGCATTACTTTATTTTGCCATTAAACCTATTTGATTTCATTTTTTCATTTTAACTATTAAAGAACGACGTTGCGCATGAAATTAATTAATAGATACGTAGAAAGCTTAAATGAAAGCAGGATATACTGAATTTGAATACAATTTTTCCTTATTAGGATTCTTAATCATCCTGGGCGTACCAATCACAAACAAGACCTGGCCAATTTTCCCTTACCCATTCATATACTTCGTTGCTTGCATTGAAAGCTTTGAGGGTTTTCAGATTGGGGAACCACCCCTTAATTGTTCTCAGATCAGCTTGGTTCAACGCCTGAGCAACAAAACATAGGTGCTTGAGGGTTTTGGACGATGGAATTACACAATACGACTCATTCCCACGGTTCCCTTTAATTTTTTTAAGTCCAGGGGGATAGGTCAACCCATGTGGGCCATAATAAACCCAATCTTGTATTTTATTCTCTCCTAGGTGACTAGTAACTAGTGACATGGTATTCATGTATTTTATTTCTAATGTCTCCAATTTTGGCATGTTTGTTACAACTCCAAAATTAAACTTGGGGGAAGTATTCCAACCAAAATTTATTTCCAGCTTCCTAAGGGATGGAAACCCTATAGGGAGATCATTAAAATGGTTGAACCATTTCCCACTCCGATCCATTTCAGTCTTGACTTCTAATCTGAGAGTTTCTAGAAGAGGGGAGTTCATTATTGCTTCACAAAATTTATAAGAACTTCGTTGATCCAAGTCTGCGTGAGCATCATTGTAAAACTCATCAGTCCACATTATCCCAATGTGTTTAGCTGATTTGGAAAGGGAAAGATAGCTACTAAACTGGTCCTTATACTCGCGACAATATTCTACACCCCAGCACATATCCTCCAGCTTGATAATCTTTCCGTTGACGCACGGCTTCATAAGCTCTTCCAGTATTGCCCCATCATCGTGAGTATCAATTCTCAAAAACTGAAAAATAATAAATCAAATTAACAATTAATTTGAAAGGGTTTTCCTTGAAATTATAAAAATGCACTTACCTTTAAACCTGGAAGTGACTTAAGCATCTTTTTTAGCCCTTCTATCGCAATACTCGAGCTTTCCAGAAAGTACAAGCGCTGCAAGTTCTTGTTTACCCGTGTGTCTTCATTGTCATCCTTGTGTCTCAATTCTACCACGTTTTGCTCACGATCTTCTTCATTCCATGCCATCTTCATTTCATCAATGAACAAATGCTTAAGATTAGGACAGGAATCCAAAATTATCCATTTCAATGTATTGAAAGGACCAACTCTTTCATCGTATTCCATGCAAATAAATTCCAGCGAAGTAATAAACTGTCCATAGGATTTCCAGAAGGCTACATTTATCGTTGGGCAGACGAAATCGTAGAAAATGTGGAATTGTGTATAAGGATATGTTTGCAGCAGTAGAGTCCCTTCTGGTGGGACTTGATAGGTTGACTCTGTGGCAAGGGGGTCTAAATTGAAAACCTCGTATAAACGAGCCCAGTTTTCGTTACAAAGTTGCTGAAAGATAAAAGCGATTTAAAAAATTATATCTTAAGTACCGTTTAAATTCATTTTGAAAAAACTATTTAATTAACATTATATTAAACTTGCCATTCTCTCATTCATAACTGAAACCCACTTTTGCTTCCTGTAAAAGGAGCATCCAGCAGCGAAGATGCGTTTGTTGCATAAGCGCAACTTCCCTTGATCCTCTTTTGACATTTGCCTCATGATTGGCTCCAAAGTCTGCCAAACCGCAAGAATAAAGCTTAATTGCAATTAAAATTAAACAAAGTAATCATTTCTGCAAGTTTAAAGCTGAAAACATTGATTAATTACGTGGGGGTTGTATAAAACTTTCTGGTACACGCATGGCGGCTCAAAATTCTCCAAACCCACTTCTTCAACCGGTTCGAGCTCATCAGCAATTAATTCTATGAAGTAACAGGATTTAAGTTGTAAATTAACTAACTTTGTAATTGTAAATAGCAATCAATTCACTATGCATACCTCCAAAACGAGACAGATCACACTTTCCCAAAATAGAACAAATCTCTGCCAACGTCGCATTCTCGGCTCTCTTCTCAATCCACATCGAAATGGCTTTTAGAAATCCTTGTTGGACAGTAATCGTTTTGCACAGCACCTCGTCATGAATCTCTTCCAAACCAGTCAGTTGAAAACGGCACGAGAGCACGAAAAAGAAGTACAATAGATCCTGAAGTGAATCCATCCCACCGTTTTGCTCATCACGTTCGAGAACTTTGCCAATTGTGGCAAGATCTGGTAAAAATTGAATTTTGCATGTAAGGTTACGTAATTCAACTCATTTAAATTTCAAATTGTTTGTATATTTAAAAGAAACTGCTTTTATGTACCTGCTTTTTTCAAGACAATATCCGTAAAGACCGGCATTTTTTTATTACAGCGAACAAAACTGAAGAAAATTACTGAATTTAGACAATTCAATTGAAGTTTCGTGGTAAAAATCACAATTCACTTATCTAAAAGAACTTAACGTTTTTTAAAGTTAATTATTTTAATTAAATGAAGATTTTATTTGTTATATTTTGACAGTTGATGCGCACAATTCTATGGAATTCTTATGAATACCTTTTTTATCTTCTTCATGTCATAAACGATCTTCATAATGTTGTGTTGAAAAGGTAATTTTGCTGGAGTATTAAAAGGTATTCGAGAGAAAAAAGTAGGTAAAATTAAATGTAAACGGCCTTAGAAAATTTGTTTAGGTAGCTTCAACGAGATAAGCTTGTGTGACAATGCAGGACTGCCTCTGGGAAAAGGAACAAAGAGAGGGAAAAGGGCGGCTTATCTGCAACAATGTTAAGCGTGGATGGCTTTGCTAGTTTTCAGCAGAGAGGATAAGACTCGATCCATTGCGTCTTTGTCCTACAGAAAACTCCCTATTTTTTAGTCCAAGTCCCGGTTGAAGTTTCAGGGCATGATTCCAGCTCGTATGAACCCCATTAAATATTTCAATAATTACGTGACTATTTCAAATGAATATTGAAGCCGATGCAGAATGAAAGGTCATCTATGCAACAAAACAGTTAATATGATGCCACATCCATTTCCTTGGAAAAGTAGTAAAGTACTTGACGGGCGTCCTGGTGACATTGCATTTGACGCCAGGAAAGTAATAATGTTCTGGACGGATGCTGGAGCAAACTAAAAAAGATTTACATAAAACTTTTAAACGGATTGAATAAGAGTGAAAATAATAGCGGACTTAGAAATTGTTTCATTGTGCCCCAATTCATATAAAATACTAAAATTGCAACTAATTATTAAAAAATTATCATCAAATTGACCAAATTTAGCATTTTTGTTTACTCCCTGAAGGAATTGCACTGAATTGGACACATTTAAACGGATTAAGTGCATATTTAATTGCGGATTCAGGTTGCATTTTAAGCGACTCATATGAAAATTTATGAAATAAAAATATGATATAAAAATCCTTCATCCTCTCTACGCCACCTTCAATAAGGAATGCAAAATTTCACAACCTAAAAATTCAGCAATTTCAGCGTATGTTAAAATACTATTTTAACGTTCGATTTTAGTTCATAAAACTTAATCATAGTCTAAACTCTGCTGTTACAGGCGCGGCTTTAGGGGGGCGCCAGGGGCGCCTAGGC
>JAANSO010001019.1:0-20401 GCA_036507315.1 Lepidocyrtus fimetarius | reverse complement strand
TAATTCATTTTTTTATAATCAGGATTCATAAAATGGCATTTTACAAAGGTTATTGAGAAGCTTGTATTTGGGTACTTTTCATAAGAATGATCTCAAACATTGCCGTTTTGATATGCTTCGTTGGGCTTACATTTTCTTCCGGTTAGGGATCTCTTTATTTCTGGCACACATAAGGAAATGGTGCATAAAATGATAGAATTTGTTCAAAATATGTACTCTCATTAAACTTTTCCTTCAAGTTTAAGTTGCTCTGCTCCTAAAATGTTGCAAAGTCTTAAAAAAGCAATAATGATAAGGTTTCATATCAATTATAGTATCAAAAGCACTTATGTATGTATTTGAATTAAAAAATATCTCTATATTGCATTACAAGAGAGCACACGTACGTCGCTTTGTCTTAGAGAGCTGACGACAAGAGATATAACAGAACGCTAATATTTCAGTAAGTACAGATTAAAAATTAATGGCTACGCTAATGGTATAAGACTTTTCACTATTCTTGCAAATGAAACTCGCAATTCACAATTGATTATGGCTTAAAACTTGCAATTATTTTTAAATCGAGTCTTTTGCAAAACAAACCTTACGAATCCCTTGAAGTATGCAACCAATCGTTTCTTGTATGTATTTGGCAAACTTCAATAATCATACTTCAAGAATGTATGCGTTTAAATGAAGCCTCATAATGCAATTACTTCAAAACAAGCATGATATAACAATAAACCAAAATAAATTTTAAATTGGTGCATGACGAATAGCGGAATGGAAAAGAATATTTAAGATTTCAATTATAACTATTACAATTTTGTCAATTGTAGTTGGCTATTTGCGCCAAATTATGCAACAAGGCTTATTGACAACACTTAATGAAAGAAATAATACAACAATTCAGATAATTACTTACAAACACATATTTTATTATTTATAAAAACGAGAAATGGCAACAGGTGAATAATATTGACTTCTTGTATAACATTAACAAATACAGGAGAAAGGTCTTTTGTGACAAGCACAATCAATCAGATCAATTTCCATTAGTTTCAAATTGGAAATCTCATTAAATTACATGGAAAGTTTAACAAAAGTTTTGCTTAACCATCAGTCTCTAAAAAAGCACAACTCGCAAAGAATGGAGTGGTGTTTATGCGATTGGAAATTTTAATTCCAAGTGCAGAGTAATTTCGCTAAAATTCTAAAATAATTAATGTACTGTGTAAAACCTTGAAGCTACACAAACCACAAAAACAGAATAGGTACATTGCTTCGTAGACAAAGATTTTTAAATTAGAAAAGGATGGAAGAAAACAATTATGAAAACGCTCACATTTCATACAATGAATCTCAAATCTCATTCTTTCTGGATTAGGTAATCATTTTAAAATCTATTTTGTATATATGGCCTTTTCTCCTAAAAACTCTGGTCCTTTAAAAGTACAAAAATTAAGCATATCTCTGGTCAATCACTGAAGGTACTTAATTATTTAAGCTTGGTGAACAACAACAACTTGCTGTCTTCCAGCAAGCTCATCCCTTTTGATTATCACGTAACAGGCGTGTAAAATTCCAGGAATGAATCCTAGACAAGTGAGACCTATGTTAATGAGGAGGTCCACTCCGCAGCCCCTTGCACAAAATACTCCCAGGGGTGGAAAGAGCAAGGCAAATAAAAACATGCAACAATCTGCACAAGTCATTTTTGCTAGAATTGAAAATAATTAGAATTTTTCATTAAAATCTGTCAACTAACTTGGCAAATCTAAAGAACAAAGCTGTTACAAAGACAATTACCTGTTGCGTTGATTTATAAAGGAATCACAATCTGGATGGTTAAAGTTTAATTCGTAAAATGAAGACTAAATCCTTTTTCCTTTTTTATATATCAAATTTATGAGTTTTTGTCGTACTGTAAAAGTAAATTCAATCAATTAATGTCAATTTGTTTGTTGCTTATCTGCTCGATAAACTGTCTGACTAATAATTTCAGAGTTATTACAAGTAGTTACGACGCGGGTAGGATGGCAATTAAATGAAATGGCAGTTTAGTCCGGTAGTAACCATTTATTGAAATGAGTCATTAGTATGGTCATTGAATTGCAAATGACACAATATCCGCACAATGTCAACAGCTATTGGAATGTTATTCAACATCGTTGTTATACCCAAAACAAAGAAGCTTCTTCATCCACATTTTATGTCATAGATGACGATGGATTTTGCTATATGACTTCATATTCAGCTTTTGGGGACAAAACAAGGAAGTTTTTACGTAGAAATAGTGCACAAACTATGTGTGTTATATGGGTGATTCGTTCATCTTGCCTTGCCACACCTGAGAACCCAGAAAACATGCAACTTCTCTGATACAAATTACAAAATGATACAAAACGTAGTATGAAAGCTATAGCTAGTGATCCATATATTCCATGTATGTCCTAATCCGTACATATCGCAATGTTGATGCAGTAGTTTCTCTATTCATATAAAAAGTGTATTCTTTAGACTCTTTGTTGCATGAACAAGATCAAGAGACTTTGAAAAAATAATAATCCCATGTTTTCTCTTCTATGAGCTCTGACTCAACTGGAAAATAAATACCCAAAACATTAAAAACTGTGATTAGGTAAATAATACCTAGTATCCATCCTTTAAAGCGTATTGATTATTTGGAAACAAATTTAAAACTGAAATCGTATAAACGCCCCCTAAAAACATGAACAGGGAGCCAAATATTGTTACTGCGTTAACTACAATGTCTACTTTGATTAAGCTAGTTTACATCATTTCATAAAGAATGAATTTATGCAGTTAGATTATCTCTATTTAATATGTTATGAAAACAACCTCTTTCATAACCTAACTCAAGTAAGCTCACCTTTGCAAACTGACCATAAAACATCATTTACAACGCAATAATCATGACAATGATGAATGAATGATGACTAAACATTACAAGAGCCTTAATGAAACCTCATTCACCAAAACTCTTCCTGATACATTTTAACCAATTTTAACTGCCTTTGTTCTATCATTTAAAAGACGCTGTGCAAAAAACTTATATAAAATCCCACCGTGCAATTTCTTCACATGTTAGCATTACAAAGGTTATTTGAAAGGTAAGCGTCATGTGTTGCTGTGTCCCTCCTTCACCTAAACAAACACAACTTGGCACGCTATAAAAACTGCATAGAATCGAGTCGCTGATGAAGTCACATAAAAATAGATATTGTATAAAATGAATAAGGCTTTAACATAATAATATTCTTAATAGATAAGGATAAGGCATAGAAAGTGTGTTGCAGGGACTATGAGAAGACCACACATGAAGAGCTGCATAGTCCACACATGATATTTTGAATACGGAAAAAATGCACTTTTTATAAGCTCTGCACTATCCGTACACAAACAAACTCTCGTCTCGCAATATTTTTTGTGCTTTTTTCAACTCTCTACCCCCACTTTACACTTTGTATTCTTCATTCAATGTGTTTGTGTGCTCTCAACTCTCTCTCTTTAAATATAATTGTTAATTAAATACCTTTACTACTTCTTAATTAAAAATTGTAATTTCTATAAAACCATCTTCCCGATATTTTTGGAGGGTTTTTAAGTGTTTTTTTTGGAGGTGTTTGTTTAAACTGGAGGTGTTGTTGAGCACACAACACATAGTTAAGCCAGGAGATTCATTTCTTTAATTGTCACATTTTAATTGTAAAAAGTTAACTAATTAAGGGCCTGTATAAATCGCATTTTTGATATCTTTTGACGAAATAACAATCGCTGACGACAGTAAAAAACGATCGCAATTATAAGAACGAGAAATATATCAATTAAATTCAATACCTGAAACTAAATCTAGCTCACAACAAACCGAGAATCACTTTAAATGTGTCAGCTCCATGAATTAAATCTTCCATGAAGAACGTGGTCTTCAAAGTATAATTAAAAATCAGATAAAGAAACGTGATATCATATTTTTATTAAAAGACGGGAGAATATTCTCTGTCAGTGCTAGTGCCACCCTATAAAAACGCCTATTACATTGTACTAAACGCACAAATAGTTAAGAACACGACAGCTTCACTCTCAAAAACTCGTTAAATGGTTCGGAAGACTCTCTCAGTAAACATTGCAAAGGTCATTATTTCAAGTGGTGACCTTTGCTTGTCCAAGTTTGGCAAAAGGAAGAATAGTTATTTCGTTGGCTAACTTGTTTAATTTCATTGTTTCAAGATGGAATGGGGAGAGCTCCCTTCAGTAGTTTTGCTTGAGATTTATGACTACCTCACAGTAAAAGACCGTCTCAGCTCTTCCAGCGTTTGCAAGTAAGTTGTAAATATTGTTAATTGTTCCTTATCATATTTGTTTGTTGTTGAAATGTGGCTTCAATAAATGTCCTTGATTTTGCAGGAATTGGCGTGCACCAGCTTTCCAAGTGCCATTATCTGATGCAGAATTAGTTCTAAAACTTCGCTCTGAGGCAGACATTCCAAAAGTTAAGTTTCTTGCTAGGAACTTTGCAATCAAGGTTCAGGAGATCAGTTTGGTATTCGATGCTTCTAGTCCAAATTGTTTAGAGTTGGTCGAGGAAATCCTAAACCTTGTTGAAGACAACACACAGCTCAAGTCACTCCGAATTGCTTTTTCCGAAGGGTCTGTTGTTAAAGATATATTTGGAGACCATGCGAACACCAATACTCTGATTCTCAGAAATTACTTTCTCAAGTAAGTTTAAGCATTTCTTCCAGTTCTAGGGAAATAAATATTCTTTGACATGAGATGTAACTTTTTTTCATAATCTTGTATTTCATAGGAAAGTGTTGGAACCTTTAAGTCACGTTCTCAAAGCAAAAAGCTGCCTGGAAACATTTAGCTTCCCATTTCTCCAAGAACTTGCCGGTCAAGGAAGTGCGATCCTTAATGATCTCTCCAGAACTAGTAAAGTTCGTTCTCTCAAGAACCTTTTCCTTGCCACCGTACGGAATGCCACCGCTTGTGCAGGACCCATTGGGGTGTCCCTATTTTCCATAGCGAACATCAACTCGTTCTACAACTTGCAGGTATATATTTTTATCTTAAAGTACATATTTAAATACTTTTGAGCAGTCATTATTTCTCATTTGTCTCTTTATGATTACTTATTTGGTTAATCGCATTTTTTTATTTATTTACCCAAACAGATGCTAAGTATTGACCATGACGTGCTCTCTGATGAAGTTTTGGGGTCTCTTGGAGTAGGCAATCAATGTGGAGGATTTGAAGCGTTTAAGTCTCGTGGCTGTAAGAGCCAACCCGGATGTTTCCAATATTGGATGGACAAAATTCGTAGAGAACAAGTAAGTTTGTTAAATATTTTCGTTTTATATTTGCCTTCTTTCTGCATTTGGATATGTATTGATAAACAAAAAAAAATATTTCTTTTATTATTATTCAGTCCAAAATGTGGAGTCCGTCTTTGTGTTACTGGTCGACAAGTTGTTTTCACTCACAGCTCAAACTTGCTATTTCCATGCATTCCATTAACCCATTTCCGGTCCATCTTCTGCAAGGGAATTCGGATGGCATACATGAATTCCCTTATTAGCTGGAATGAAAGGACTTTAGAACACTTGGAAATTATTGATGAGGGTACTGACTGGATGGACGCGGAGTATTTGAATCAACCAGAGGGTGCAGAAGGAGAACAGTTTGTGGACCCATTCATCTTTGCCTCTTGGAGATGTCAAAATCTTTGTACAATCAAAATTGGTATGATTATTCATGTGTCAGTAATCTAATTGAATGATCCTAATGTGGTTACTCTTCAAGTGGCATTATAATGCTATTATATTTTATAGGATTTCTCTATTGTGGACATAACCTTATTGGAATTGCAAGGTTGAGGGGAGAAAAATTATCTTGTTTCGAGGTTCCAAAGAATCAAATCATTTATCATAACATGCAACAATTATCACAGGTATTTTTGTAGCTTTTTCAATTAAAGATTATAGTCTAGAAATCTATCATCAGCATCCGCTAATATTTTCCTTTACTATATTTTTCTAGGAAATCAGCAAAGCACTTGGGCGGAAATGGAGGCCGATGGAAAGTGGAGGCGCTGAGGGGAAGGGAAAATTCAAGTCAACAAGCAGCAAAATTCCAAGGAGTATTTCACACACAATCAGAGCTCTTAATGAAGATGAAGTTTAAAATATCGAATCAACGGAAGTCTTCTGCAAAATCATTTTGGGCCAACTTCCAACAATCCCTGTTATGCAAGAAAGAACTAATTCTCCAAAAACATCTAGGAAAAATTATCAATTGTCAAAATAACGCATTGGGTGAGCCGAAATTTTTGAATTATTAGTGATTAAGATTACGTTATGTACGTACTTATAGTACTAAATAATAAGTAATACTGTGCTGAAGAATTTTGATCACTTAACCACAATTTTTGAACTAACATTTATAGACTTAAGTGCATTATGATAAGTACCAGTGTCAATCAATTAGTTTTTAACTATCTTCTTCTATCTCTCAATGTTTAAAAATAGTCATAGTATAACGAAAGAACTTTACATGATATTTTGTAAGAAATACGAGTAGTCCGTCATCTATCTATCTAAAATGGAAAGATCGGAACGAAAATGATCTTAAACCAGTCAATATTTTTAGGAAGTCGAAACCTATTAACAATTTCATAATATGCAAAGACTGGACAACAAATGAGAAAAGACCTCATTTTTGTTAAAACGCTGTCTGTGACTTATTGCAACTATTTGAAAATGAAGGCAACCAGTTCCTTCTGTTTATATTTTTTAACGTTTATTGCAATCAATCAACTTCGTAAAAGCAAGTCAGCAGAAACCAACTCCCTGTCACCGTGAATAGAAACGCTAACAAATTAACAAGATAATTTAATAAGTACATTCAAAAACTCAACGAGATACGAAAACGATAATGTCGCAACAAAATAATCAACCTTTTTGTGTACTACCAACAAAAAAACTGACTGAAAGTTTAGGTATTTCAACAACAAAAGCATTCCTTCAAAATGATACAAAGTAACTTTATATTTTAAAGGAAAAGGAAAAGTCCTAGTCTAAAAAGTAATCGATAGAAAGAGCTAAGGAAGGAAATGGATACTAGATGTTAAAATCATTTTACGTAAAAACTAACGATAAAAATGTACATACGCAAAAATCGCATTATATTATATTCCGCTCTGAAGAAACCATACGAAAATGAATTTGGTTGGGAGAAAGATTGCGATGGAGTTGCAATTAGCTGGTACTTATAAACATTCTATCGCCTGTATATCTAATTATTATCTTGTTTTAAGGAATTTTAATGTTAAAAAGTAGTCCACAGACGCATCTTACGAACGACCATTTAAAAAGTTGTAACAATGCTACAACAAATACAGTTAAAAAAAAGTCAAGTCATCATAGAAAAGAAAGAAACTATCAAACGTATATAGGTACTACTGGTTTATGTTGATCCTCAATGACTCGACTCGCATTGTCGTTTTAGCTGTTAGATATCGTATTTCGTTAAGGTTGATCATCAACTATGTACTACTAATACATAAACCCTTTCCGATGGTTTATATAATTGTAAATAATATGTTAAGAATAGGATACATAAATCATTTTGTTGATGATTGACAATTTGCTATTTTTAAGCAAACCTTTAAAATAACCCAGAATCACCTTTGTATCTGGAAATCTAACTAGCTTGCAGATACTGGTTAGATAGGTTTTGAATTTTGAATGAATGCAATTTGGCCTTCTTAAGTTAGTAGAAAAAGTCCAATTGATTGAGAGCTTGCGGAGCGGAATGAATTGCAAAACACTGCGTAATTAATTTTAGGGAATACATTTAATAATTTTAGTGACTATAAGGAGATTTAGGTTTATTGAGAAAGACAAGATGACAGGTAGAAAAACTGAAGATTTCTATGGCGTGGTGGAAATGTTAAAGGCCAAGTGTGCTAATTGCTACAACTAAATACTATCAAAATTTAGTTGTTGGTATTCTCTTTTAGATCAATTATATATAAGTATCCAGTTAATCCAGTATAAAGAACTACCTGAAATATCTCAAGATGAAAGGCTGGTTGTTATCATTCTTAAATCATTTAAACAATGTTATCATTTTGTTATTCTGTCCACTTATACAGTCATTGCATTGTATTTTTATTTACATTTACCAAAAGCTACAATGACATCATCTAAAATCACACATTTTTGTAAATCGCCGTCATTTTAGGTTAGGCCAGTCCAATTCGTTCTTGATTCTTGTCCCTTTAAAATAGGATAGTTAAATTCTGTCAGATTTTTCAGATTGCAAAAACAACTGAAAACAAACATGGTGAAACATTTATGATATTACTATATAAATCAAATCTGAACAGTTAAAAATAGAGATCCTTCCTTAAAACCAAAAATGGTTAGAGCACTCCTATTTCCAAGAATGGTCTAGACATTACATAAGATTTTATAGAATTAGTGATGAGCAAACAGGTAGGAAAAGTCAACCAAAAGTAAACATTCTGTGATGAAATAAATCTTTTAACTTAACTGCATTTATTCTCAACGAACAGCGCACTCTCTTTAAGAGACAAATATCATGACAAGAAGGTGAATAAGAATGTCTATTATTGTACTGTGTTTATATAGCTTAAAAATTATGTAAAATGTGTATATTTTATAGAAAAAACGTACTAAAAGATATTTCGCAAAATTGATGGTAACCCAAAAAATCGCAATCATAATCATCAAACCCACCTGAATTAAAAATCCATAAAAGACGACAAGATTTGAATACATTAAATCACCTTAAAATTAATTAGGCAAAGAATGAATTAAGTAAAACAAATGGTTCAGGAGGACTCAATAAAAACAAGCATTAGCAAAAGTTTTACATCCGCCATAGAAAAGCCTAGAACTACCTTAAAAATCTATAAATGGAAAGGAATTGAAATAATTGATCTATCAACTGAAAGAGGTTTGAACTGGAATAAATAGCAAACCCTGTTACAGTAGAGTCTACATACATTTTTATCTCTTCGTATTTTCAAGAAAATGAATTTTAATGAAATATTTCTGTCAATAATGTTTTAGGGACAGATTATATATAGGTAATACTGTTAAATGGAAAGGAATTGAAATAATTGATCTATCAACTGAAAGAGGTTTGAACTGGAATAAATAGCAAACCCTGTTACAGTAGAGCCCACATACATTTTTATCTCTTCGTATTTTCAAGAAAATGAATTTTAATGAAATATTTCTGTCAATAATGTTTTAGGGACAGACTATATATTATAGTAATACTGTTAAGTTACTTCACTTTCTCTATACATTTCAAAAGAAATTATTATTAAGATGTTATATAAACACTTTCACTATTTCATTATGAAATTTAGGCTAAGATAATATACAAGATACTTAAAAATTTTAATCTATAAAACAGCTACAAAATCAAATGAACAATTTTACTATTATGGTGCCTATAAATGGCAAGATGTTTTCTTCCGGATTTCGATGGAACCAAAAATAACACAGCGAAAGCAGGAGGCATAAACATCTTGAGAAAAAAGTAGATAAATGCACAGCCCAGTATAAAGCAAATGAAAAGATTTTATTGAACTAGAAATTAAGTAATGGAAATGCATAAAAATTATAAAATCTCATTTACAACAAAACAGACTCAGAATTGAACAGACTGATAATCATTGAATGTGTAGAAGGAAGCATTAAACAAAAAATATTCCTCCATATAATGATAAAAACCTTTAAAAAGTGCTACTATACAAAATAAATAACGAACACCAAAAGTTCTTCAAGTACCTGAGAAAAATCAAGTTAAGTGCGCTAAACAATAATACATCTTATAATAGAGAAAATTATATATGAGAACTGAATGTAGCAAGTCAGAGAAAGAAGTTTGAAGAAAGAGAAATCAAAAATATTCCATTCTCGCAAAAAATATTTAAATATCGCCATATTATGTAATTAGGAAGAAAACAACATAAAATTTGATATATCGCAATAAAAAATGCTACAGTCAACATTATTGTATAAAAAATCTTTTAGAAAAGTGCTGAAGGTAAAGAAAAAGGGGTTAACCAAGGTTCACATCAGAGCTACTAAATAAAAAATTACAAAACTAATTGCAAGTATATATTGTATAAATATTATAGACTATCGGGTAATTTGTAAAAAATGAATATAAAAACCTTTTTGACAATGAGGTACTTTCTCTGATTCTTCAGTCAATAATCCAGTCATTCATTGCAGTAAAAAAATCTTCATGATGATCGCAGTGGATAATGAAGCTTTACGAAGAGTTATTAATGGGTATGGAATAATAACGAAACGCATTTTTTAATGGAAGGAAACTATTCGTCCATCTAATTGTTTATAAAGATTTATTACAAGACAAGTGTACTAAATTATAATTTTCATATTGCCATCATCATCGTCGTTTAAAAATCAGTCAGAAATGGGCTTGAGGGTATTTAAAATGGCAGGGCTAGGGATGAGAACGAAAAGTAAAGCATTTATATATCTCTACCATCTTTTAAAACGGTTAAGGTTACAGCTTTTTGGTATAAAGTACTTTTAATCAAAAATAGTAAATAAGGATAACTTTTTGTAATGTAAGTAATTAACTAATACGCAGAGTTCTCAATATATTATGCAGTTTAAAGAGCAACCACCCAGTAAGAAATATATTTCGAATATAATAAACAGAAACGCAGCGAAAAGTGAAGAAGACCAAAGACTTTTTTATCTCAAGACCAAACAATCAACACAAAATATTTTATCTGTAACGCAAGAGAAAGTGAATTCAGTCTTACTTAAGAGAAAACAAACGCAGTGTTAACATATAAGTATGGAGGAGCTAATTATTATTAATGAATGGCATACATTTTTACATTTATCTTTTATGGGAAGGTTCCAAACACAACAACTTTTTGTATTATATCCTTTGGGCATTTATACGATACGGGTGATACACATTATTGTACATTGAATATTAGAAAAGAGTTTGAAAAAATAGGAGCTGAGTTTGAACATGTCCAAAATAGTCAATGGGATAATGGAACAAAAAGAAGGGATAAGCCAGCAGTATTCTCCGGTGTTGTTTTCATTTTTAATGCATTTAATAAAACCTTTAGTTCATATAGTGAAAGTTATGTGTATAGAGTAGATAGAAATGGCAACGCTGATCTTGTTAAAACACTTTCACTATATTTATATGATTTCTTCTGTATTCTGTATAGTTTAGTAAAAATAAAATCGTGCGAAGATGAGATGAGGAGAACGTACTATGCAACATACCACCGAACACCAAAACAAAGCTTTTTATACGCCGTCACGTTGATCGTGTGCGTTAATGTGTACAAAATCTCATTGAAAATAGTCATACGAACGAAACTATTTTTTAATACCGAGTACCAAAGAAAACACTATGACAAGTGTACTAATCTAAAACTCTATTAATATTTTCGATGAGCTACAAAGAAACAGAAGAAAAGCTTAGGTCAGAGAATCCAGCAAACTGTAAGTTTTATACACCATTGATGTCTTGTGTTTATGTGTAGAAAAGTAACAAAAATACAAAGAGAAAGGTAATTGTTGCTGGTGGCTAGTGTCATTTTAAAATGTTGTGTGAAAATAAACGCTTCCATCTTGTATATAGTTTTAAAACAAATGACTTACAAAACTGTCATTGTTGTTGTTGTCCTCTTGTTTCCTCAAGGGAGAGTTCAAAAATTAAAAGGAAAAAAACCTCTATACATTCTTCATAAGAACATGCAACGAAAAGACTGAACGTAACAAAACCTACATAAACTATATAGGAAACAATACAAAACAAACAAAAAATGCTGAAGAAATTATAATAAGCGTATTTAACAAACAAGCCATACGTTACAAATAAAAAAATAATTCTGCGAGAGGGAAAAGATATGTTTTAAATGGAGAAAGTCCGGGTGAAAGTTTTTGAAGAATGGAGGAACATTTTATGAGTCAGTTAAATCAAGAAGCATAATAGTTATAGAGAAAGCAAAATATGTAAGAATATGTTTATTGCGTATTGAAAAATACAACCGTGCATTTATAATCCATGTAAGCATTAAATATTGTGCATCTATCATGTTCTCAAGTCTCAATGTTAAAACGAAATCAATCATATTTTATTTTTCATCGCCACTACCATAATTATTATAGCCTTTATAGAAGTTTATCATCTACGATGGTGTTATTCGGAGAAGACGTCAGACTAACTCTTACTTGGTAAATTGTAGCTACAATTGTTTAACTAAATTAAAAATATCACTAATTGTTGCAGTGCTAATTATAATTGTACACGTAGTTAGGAATTATAATTTTTGGCGATACACAAGATGTATTGCATCAATGCTAGAGTTATAAGTTGGGAACTGGGAAATTTCACCAATTCAATTCTTATGTAATAGAAAAGTTCGCGTATAATAATAGAGTTTTTGCCATTTGCTGCAATTCATAATCGTAATAAAATGTTTAATCAATTTAGAATAAGATAAAAGAAAGCTAGTTCATATTAATTTGAAGTTGTGTAATCTGCGTTAAATTAAATTGATCTGCTCTCCATTTGACATTTCTTTGTGTTCAGAGGTTAAAAATTTGATTAATTTTTGTGCGAGCAGTAGTGTTCGAAACAAAAACTTGTTGATTTTATTATTCAGAGTTTATCAAAAATGCATTTGTATGTATATCATCCATATAATTGTATCTAAATTTTTAGTCCATCTATTTGATGAAAAGTAACATCAATTAGACCAAACCGCATTAGCATTTAAGTATTTAATTTTGAAATTGACAAATGAACATGAATTTTGACTTCTCTTTATCATCACTTATTTAATCGCAGCCAATATCGTCTGGTGAATACTTCAAATTTAATCCACATTTTAAAAATATATATTCTCGCTATATATTACACTTTATTGCTAGCTTAAGTATGATTTCATATTTGAAAAGGCGTAATTAATAAGTTTTAGTCTTTTTGAATGTAAGAAAATGAATTTTAAAAACTTTTTTGTCCTATGTATACAATAATTGCACAAATGTTTTCTTCATATTTTATTAGCACTACCTATTATAAAACTGCCAAGTGTTGTATTTAGATTTAGGTACGTCCTTTTACTTATTTTACAATTTAATTTCATTATTCAATTCAATGTGTAGCTTGCGTAAGTAATGTTTTATTGATCACTTGTAATTAATTATAATATGTGCAAAATAAAATCTAATTGGCAATCATTTGAGTTTCTAAAAAATTGGAGTTAAAGTGTGTTTTTATTATAAATTCATTTTATTTTACTGCATAAATTATACATCTTGAACGATTACAAAGTCTGATAAATTTTAGGCCCAAAGTTTTTAATGACACAGTAATGATTGATGCGTTTATTATTAACCAAGCATATTTCGGGTTATCATAAAATTTATCCTATTGTCATTTTGTACGATTATATTTGCGAACTTGTACTGAGGATTAGCGGGTAAGAGGAAGAGAGCAGGATAATGATTGTATAAAAATAACCAATATCATACAATGGAATCATTGCATAGTATAGAAGTTACTTTACATCATTGATTTAAATAGGAAATATTAAAATGTCTTGCTTTCTTCAAGGATTCATTCTCTTGAACACAGCACGAAAGAGAGATGCAAAAGCGTAGACACTAATGCTGATTATTAAAACGAGCACAACCGCAAAAACTGTTGACATCAACGAAGGTTCTATAGAACCTCGATGACTGCTTGGAATACCCGTTCCTGGCATTCCTCCTCCATCCATTTGAACCATTAAACGGCGTATTTTATCCATTTCGTAGTTGTCCAACTGTGTGTCACAATCCCTAAACGAATAAATTGAAACATAATATCTCTGTTTGAAAAGCTTGATTGTTTTACGCAAAGAACACGAGTCCCACTTACGTAGCATCTGGTGAAAGATTTCTTTTCCGAGGCAAAGCCGAATAATTATTATTGCTGGCGATACTACCAGACCCTGAACTGATTCCACTGGAAGACATCCTGTCGTCTAGGCCCTGACTATTTACTATAAAGGGATGACTATTGTGAGTGTCGATATAAATGCCTTGTGATAATATCAAAATTGTATTAAAATCTTGGCCATTTAATTTTAAGATTTAGTTTTCAATCATTTACCTTTTAACTCCGAGCTTGCCATGCTTAATCCAAGATAACTTTTTTGCTTAACTCAAATAGTTCAAATGTCTTGATGACAATTTATTATTTATTCAAGAAGCATGTTTGCCAGAAACGTACCTGTTTCACTTGGTCTTTCCCACCTACCTACTAGTACTTTCACCCTGTTAGTGTCAAGCTAGTAAAATATGGTTAGTGTTAGGCTACCTCTATGTTTGCTATTTTGTAGAAATTGTAGGTAGACTATGAGACAAATAGAAACACCTTAGCAGATACAACTACTGTAAGTCACATTAATACCTTGATTTTTTCACTTTCTCTGGAGATTTTGTTGTGAAAAAGCAAAAATGTGGGAAAGTGCGCAAGAAATCCAGCCTTCTCTGACAGATGTGCACAAATAACTAAACACATTGAATCGTGTATATGAACTCCCTTTTCTTATGCTTTCTCCGGGAATGAAAGAGGCAACAAGGAGGATATGTTTTATTGATTAACCCTTACACTTTCTATTTCACAAAGATGTAGTCTTGACTTTCGGAAACCCGAGCCTAGCGTTCAGTTTTGTAATGCGTTTTATGTTGCAGCTTTACTGAAAGCTTTGTTCAAAAACAATGCAAACAAAGAATTGAAAAGTGGGTAAAGAAAGCTAATCTTTGAATTTATTGGATTAAAAAGTCAAATTAGCTTCAGCAAATTCAATATACTATACGTCAATGCTATCAGAATCCACGCTAAACTCATCCAGACTAGATTCTGTACTGATTGGCATTCCTGCCACGCATGAAATCCCGTGGGGAAAGGGACCAACGTTATTACAATCTCCCCCAAGGTACCTTCTAACGGTGGATCTCCGGTCATTAGCACTGTCAGTGTCATTTCTTTCTTCCTTTTCGTTCTCTTCATTGTTGTCCCTCTCACGCTCAATTTCAAAGTTATTGATAAGCCTGTCAATCTTTACTCTTTGAGATTCCAACTCTGCATGAAGCTCACCCACTACAAGTTTAATTTGCTGTATCGCAAACCTGTCGTTTCCTGGTCCTTGACGGAACGCAGCACCAGTGGCTTCAGCCATTGCGTTAATATTGTTTGGACTAACTGCATAAGGAGAAGCTGTAAGTCCAACAACAGATCCCATGCTACCACTGACTACTGCAGTTCCCATGTTAGAATTCCCAGTTTCCTTTTCCAAAAGTGGAGCCAAGCTCTCTAAATTCTCATCTTCAAAGTCAAACACCATACATTGTTCTCCTGGAGAAAGGAAAGATTTCAGACTGTGATCATTTCCCATGATAATATGGGGATGGAGCTCTTCATCCATTTGGGATTCAAGAAGTAGCTCTTCGTCACAAAGACATGTGAAGAAACGGTTGTAAATGAACTTCAAGAAGGAACACAAGTGGCAGATTATTATAAGGGGCGGAGGAAGATTTGGTTTTTGTTCAAATTCCATCACAAAGTCAAATCTTTGAAACATCCAAACTTCAACAGCAATTGAATCGACTTCTTCATAAATCCCGTTGAATACTGCGATCAGTACATTGATAATCAAAATGTTGGAAACCAACATGTACATCACCCAAGCTATGGGAACTATCCAATGACCTGTTGGACATTCCGGCCGGTCGTCATCTTTAGTATTTGCGTCATCATCTCTGCATGTAAGACTTAAAAAGTCCATGTCGACTTCACCAAACATCATCATGTAAGGTTCAAGGAATGCTTCAGCAATGTCATGAACTGAAGGAGCTTCATTTGGGAAACGAATTGCTTCACGAGCCAACCCAAACGAGATAATCACGATCACGATAATCATTGCAAAATGAACCTGTTTTACAAGGATAAATAAATAAACCAAAATTAGATAATTGATAAATCAAAGTATCATGTCTGTGGTAAATGCTGAAATATCGCATCGTACCATGTGTTTCAACATTTTCTTCATCATTACAATTTTTGGCCCAAGAAATCGATGAACTCCTAAATATTTATAAAGTCTCAAATTCCAGTAGATGCTGGAAAGCCTGTACAGCAGTCATATCGTACCATGTGTTTCAACATTTTCTTCATCATTACAATTTTTGGCCCAAGAAATCGATGAACTCCTAAATATTTATAAAGTCTCAAATTCCAGTAGATGCTTGAAAGCCTGTAAAGTAGCATTCCATATTCAAAGTATCCTGGAGTAAATCTCAGAACGACAGCACAAAACAGAAAAGCGGAGTACAACCACTATATCTCCAAATTGCCAAACGCTTTGTTGAATCTCTTCCACTTTCTCTGAAAAACTCAAAGCGTCAATCTGAATGAACTCTCGAATACATTCAAGGAAGTGTGTGACCATGTAAGCAAGCACGTAGCATTCTGTCCACCCTGGACTTTTCGGGTCTTGTGGGTAAAGAATAACGTATGCCAAAGCAATAATGAAAAATATGTAAGCCATCTGCAAAAATGAATAATACAAAGTGTCAATATAGTTTCTATTAATTTGAAAACAAATAAAATTGGCTTCGATTTCGAACTAAAAATTTTACCGTATGTCTATAAAAATTTGTCACTGGTTGCATTCTGAAACTCGATAAACTTGCTCCAAAGACTTAAGGAGTGCTGTGTGGTAACGAAGCTATTCTGATTGTTATCAGACATGAATGCTTCAGCCTCTGAGGCACGTACCCCTTTTAGTTTGTAGTGTTGATTATTATCGGTTTCATAACACACGTTGTCAGCCTGCTTCATATGAAGCCCTTGCAGAGGATGAATATGAAGATGGTGATGATAGTGATGTCGTTCTTGTTGATTACTTTCAGCTGGGATATCAACGTAGTTTTCCTTTGGAGGGAAAATATTCTTGACGACTTCAGCCAGATCAGTGGTGCGTTCTTGTTGTACATGCGGCTCAAACTTTTCAGGTGCGTCTTGAATATAACTGCTTGTTTTGGTTTGAAGAAGAAGAGTCATCAGACTTGGAGTCGTCATTCCGTGTTGATCTCCCCCAGCAGCATGTTTTCCATGACCATGAGAATCATGATGTCCAGTAAAGAGCCCTTCTATGGCGTAATCCAGCTCTGTCTTGATGAGGAAGAAGTTTGAGCTCCTCAGTTGACTTGTATTCCCAGAAGAGAGCACACGGAGGGAAAATAACACCGAGCATGATTTTCAAACCGTGATGTGACTTTATGTTAAGGGCTCCCATCCACAAATCTGCTAAAAGCATTTGACAGCAAGGATGACCCAATAAAGTTCTATGATTTGCCATAACTGCCAAAGCCAAACAAGTTTGTTTAGACCAGCATTCCAGTTCCATTGTGAGAAGCTGCCTTGCCATTTTGGAGTTTGATCGATAGCAAGAATCTAATAGCGAGAGGGATAAACTTTCCCATTCTTCTGCATACTTTTCAAAATCGCTTGCCAAGTTGGTGAAAGTCCTTTCCTGGGCATTTATCTCTACAGCCATGTACTTATTTAGCTTCACTGCTATTAAAGCTTTTGCCAAGGAGCCTTTTCCATGTCTCCATAATAATTTGCTCATCTCATGTCGTTTTGTAAGCACTGCCCAAACAAATAAATCATCAAAAGGCTGCGGAAATGTTTGAGCCCTTATTTCATGTTCATCTGCTGTTCCACCACGTAATTTATGAGACTTGGCAACAATGTGAATATAGCTGGACTTAAAGACGTGACCAATCATATGACTTAAAATTATGCCAATGTCATGCAAAGTCAAGTTCCGTTGTGGGGAGTGCGAGTCGTTTTCTTTCTTTTTCTGCTGTCTTTTTGCATTCAGTTTTGACAGGTCAGTTAATAGGTTTCTCATCAACTTTGAAGGCATTCTTTCCAAACTGTACAATGCTTCTAGACGAGTTGCAGTCAGAAAACTTTGCAAATTTAGACCATGTTCCAAGAGTAAAGTGACAAAGTCCATGCGATCTGATACAAGCGCTTCCATCATTGCATGTTCTAGGTGATCTCGAGACCAGTCACGACCTGAGTGAAATCATTATCACAAATTGAATTATTAATGGCAAAATATCAATTATTAAGAAACAAAATAAAAAATACACACCGTAAAAGAAGACTTCCGTTTCAGCAATGTCAACTCGATTCCAGACAAGCGTTAACGAAAGTTGCTGTAAGTGTTTTAATCATAATTTGAATTATCTTTATTCTGAAAAGTTTCCAATGGGGGCATTTTAAAATACCGTAAAAGAAGACTTCCGTTTCAGCAATGTCAACTCGATTCCAGACAAGCGTTAACGAAAGTTGCTGCAAGTGTTTTAATCATAATTTGAATTATCTTTATTCTGAAAAGTTTCCAATGGGGGCATTTTAAAAACTACCTGCAAAGGTGTCCAATGCTGCGATCTAAAGATTGAAGATAGGATAACCGAATCAAACTCTTCATCGGTAGGTGAATAAGGATTGAAAATGTTTACCTTTAAGAATGAAGATAGGATAACCGAATCAAACTCTTCATCGGTAGGTGAATACGGATTGAATATGTTTACCTTTAAGAATGAAAATCATCATAAATCGAGGCTCATCTAATAGACTTAAAATTGAAAGGACATATCAATCATTACCAGTCCTTTCATAAGATAGATTCTTCTCAATTGTTCATATAGAATTAAGCAATGACTCTCATTATTGATAGCAAACAATTGTGCAATTCTCTGGATAATCTTTTCTTGCATTTCTTCATATTCTTCTTCTGTCTCAATTTTTCGGAGAGCCCATGAAATTAAATCCGCAGCTCTGCCACTTCCTCCAAAAACTACTACAGGAACTGGAGGCTCATCGTATAAATAGTCACAAACTTGGCGTAAAGTGTAAAACCCTCCCTCCAATACAACGGCAATTACAGGGGTTTCACAACTTCTGTCTATTATTACACGAGTACAAATTAGCTTTTGCGAAATGATTGTAGCAAGTAAATGTGTAATTATGTAATCATTTTTACTTGGACTGGTTGGATAAGATGCAACGCATTTTTCCAATCTCCTTCTCAAATTATTTTCTTCCACCAAACTTGCCAATGCTTCCATTATCAACCAAGAGAAAGTTGGAATGTCGAGGATTTAACTGAATAAAATTTGACTGTGCATGGTCCAAAGGGCTATAAGTCCTTTCTTTATTTCTACCAAGTAGATCCTGCATGTTCTCAACCATTCCCCATGGCGCAATCCCCACCGAAACAACTTTCCCCCTTCTTGGACCCCCAAGCCACTTTTCATTCCCCAAAGCAATCCCCAAATGCCTAGCCGCTCCGCTGTTAAGTCCATTCGAGAACACCCAAGCATTTGTACTCCTTGCAGCTTTTATAATCCCCATTTGAAATATCCTCCCTAGCCTTGGAGGCATCTCAAAATTGGAAGTGCTTCCACCTCGAATAGTAATCAATAGCTGAGGCATTTCCAAGTTCCAAACATAGGTCATCATTTGCAGGATAAGGTCCGGATTTGTATCATTTGCTAATCTTACATACTAAAGCAAATATGGATAAGTTATAACGAATAATTAGTTAACTTTGATTACTCAGCTTTCACCTACATGGGCTTTATTAGGGTGATGATCCCCTTCAAACAAGATTGTTCCATACGCATCAGTTTTAAACTGTCTAGTATGAAGTGCCGGACTCCACTTCTCAGGTCTATGCTGATGCTTAACAAAGTCTCCATGATCAATCTAAAAGTTATTTTTAATTAGTTAATTACGCAATCCATTAAGTGAAGAATTGCATAAAACCTACTTTTCTCCTTCCACATTGGCATAAAGTATCATCCCCAGAGGTAGCCAGGAAAGTTGTACATTCTCGTTTTGTAATGTTCAGCTCTATCCACTTTGGTGGAAGCTGTTACATAATTTAATTGTTAGTTAAGTTAATTATAAAATTTAAATGGGGAAAGTGACAGTATCATTTTACCCGAATGTTACTTTGTGACATTCTTCAGAAGAAAGCAACACGGACAAGCTCGTTTTGTGCATTAATTTATGTAAATTGTTATGCAATCATGTATGCAAAACAGTAGTCGGTGTAAATGGAGTTGAATGAAAGGCTTTTACAATGCAGCTCGAGTTGCTCGAGCAGAACCAAACGTTTAACAAACGTCATGAAAGCAACAACCCAACGCGTCGTAACGATAGCGATCGTCAATGCAAATTGGAATAACGTTTTGAAAACTCAAATTTTTGAAGAAAC
>JAANSO010001018.1:0-20426 GCA_036507315.1 Lepidocyrtus fimetarius | reverse complement strand
GAATGGAAAGAAAATACAAAGTCGGTCTTTAAATGAGAATTTGATGACTAGAAGAAATTCTCAGGACCGAAGCCAGATACCCCCAAAGAAATGAGAAGACAACAACAGTCAACAGAATATGAGAAAAATTTAGTAGGAAGCTGCACAGTTCATATATAACCATTAATAACATTTGATGGTAAACAAAGAATGTTATATAATGTTACATTTCGATTTTCTCTTCCTCTCACAAAAATGTACGGAAACTGTCGTTTTGTTAGCAGAAGGATTACCATTTGATCAAGTTGCATAATGCATATCAAAACAAAAGACAAAATTTTGAGCAATAATGAAAGATATTTACAGGTATAACTTTATGATAAAACATTCTCATGGTATTTTATCCAGCCCCCATAATTTCTTATCATCTTCATTATCAGCAATGTTACCTACATACATGAGAATGATGACGGGACTACAAAATGCCTTATGTATGTATAAGATTGGATGAAGAGTACAGGGCCATGGGAAAGAGGTCTCCAGAGAATTGAAATGGAATTGGGATTGATATCGGAGCCCACCATTAGTTGCAGTCAAATAAGTTCCCTGGAGATACTCTCGTTCCAAATTACAGCACCAAATTTTTGACGTTGTGCCCAATCTGCAGTAGAAAGTAATACATAACTAAAAACTGTGACCTCTAAGTTTTTCGTTAGTTTGGATTATGAATGTAGGATTGCAATAGTTCGAAAATAGCTTGGCTTAGAGTGTGTAGTTTCGTATAAGAAATCAAGACCACTTCCTGGAATAATTCTTTTCTTTTGGAATTTGATGCTGCGTTTCATTCTTTCCGTGGATTTCAAGTACTAAACCAAAAGTATAGTTTTGCTAAAGAATTATTGTCCTTGTATTAAAATCTCTTGAGCATTTGCGTGATGCTCAAAGCAAAAATATCGTTCCCAGGAACAATTTGGTATATTGTTTATCAGTCATGGCAAACGCCAAAGTATGACCGTTATCCGTCAATATAGAAATTTAAGTTACAGCGTGCAAAAAATGGGCAAATTTAAGTAAGTTCGATTAAAACATTAATAATGATAGTTTTATCAAACCTTAGGAATTAAATTAGGAATTAACCTTTAACATACTTCAGTAATTAAAATTGCACTTCTTTAAGTATTTTGAAAGTAAAGATGAAAATAAAAAAGTTCTTTCGCTTTTTAATGCTAACAAATAGAAGTGGCAAAAATAAATAAAGTTTGTAGCATGAAGCTCCTCGTAATCATCGTAAGTAAAACCAACAACTAATTTTAGAAGCCAACAATCCTAACAGATCAATTTTTTCTGTATTATCTTCAACCAAAACGAACACTCCATAGCCGGATTGTTGGTAACTTTACTAACCGGGGAAACTAGCTATGCTTTTAGTTCTTTCCCAAAACGTGACATTATAAAACATATCTAAATGGACAGGAGTTTGGAGATGCTGCTGCTGGCTATGAATTTGTTGGTTAAGAAGAAAGACGTAACTAATGTAAGTACCACAATATATTTTTACTTCACTACTGGTACATTCCAAGCTTCATACCTGGATTACCACAATTATGATTTATGAGCCATTCCTTATTTTGACCTGGACAGTTGCGTCTTTTCTTCTTCATATCTAGTTATGTGTGGTGTGGTTTGAATGAAGTGTATTCCCTCTGCCACATTATCCAAGGTTTCACATATGTGTTTTGAAACCAACTTAACAACACTGCGCCAGAATTTCTTCTTCCTCATCTACTTCAGTTAATACACTCTCTACTCAATTCGCTATTTCGCTACATCTCGTCTCGCTTCCCTTTCTCTCTCCCCTTTACAGTGAATGCCCGGTGTTTCTCTCCAGAGAATTGTGCACCAGGAGCTGGAGCAGCGAGAGACATGTCTTCCTACTCATCCTCCATCCTACCTCCTCCATCATTCTCTCTTGCTCGGAACGTTAGCAAAGTCAAAGTAAGAACCGTGTTATGTCAGAGGCACTTTCCTTACTTTTCTCCAATATAAGCTTTAAAACGGAGCAGCGGAACATTGAGCAAAAATATGCTATGCAATATTATATCTACCATATCAAAACTATAAAAATGCTTATCTTCATTTCTTCCTTCCAGCTCGACTCCTACAACAGCACACCTTTAACTATATCCGCTAATCCAAAGCGAAAACTATCTTATCTTGTATTGTAATCGTGCACTCTTTTCCTTCTTTAAAGAAAGCTGCCTCATTCGCCATTCAATTTTCATGAGTTTACTTACCGCTATTTTTTCACTTTTTATGCTGCGTCCTTCTACCACAAACATGGTGAGCTAAACGTCGTAAAGGAGTAGGAATAGGAAACCTTTTATTTACAGAATTGTAAAGCAATAACCGTTCCTTGGACGGATGGATCATGTTAGTACACTGAAATAAAATCTACGAGTTGGGTGAAAGCGTGCGAGGCATTTCTTCCACTTCGGGAATAAACCTGAAATCTACTTCAGCTACACGTTTCATAATTTTTTTCTAAAAAAATTACCTTGAATTGTATTAGTAGTTGGATAATAATGAAAGTAACGTTGCGGATAGAATTTTGCTCATGAAGGGGAGATTTGTCCATTCTTTGATTAGAGATCAGTCAAAATTCCGCCTCTGAATTTTACTTCCAAACAAAAACACTTTACGCCAGTTGCTTTGCCCTTCTAATTCAAAATTCATGATTTTGAAGGTGAATTGCATGAATGTAGAGTATCATTTAAACTGGAAACAAATGACAGTTGTTTAGCATATCCATTAGCTAAATTTGTTTAAACATTTCCATCATTCACGATATAATTACAAACTTTTCCCAGCAGCAGGATTAATTACTAGCTTTTCTAAACTCAAGAAAAGAAAGAGACTATCAAACTCGGAGGACACAAATGAACTGACGTGTACGTGTACCTTTTACTTAATTTAATAATTCATCTTCTTTTTGTAAAGAAGCAAAGTTTGTTTACATACATCGGAAATGAAGGATTTTAAATATCAAAGAATAAATGCCAAATGTCTTTCCCTTATGCTCTGATATGGACAGGTGAAACTATCTTAAAGATAAAATTGTGATAATTTAAAAAAGCTAATAGAAAGAGGTGGAGGTGAGAGTATACAAATAAAAGAAGGCACGTGCATAATTAATCTATACAGCTTCATTTTCTTCAATTTTCATCCAGCACTTATATACAAATTTGTAAGTAAAATGTAGTCCATTTCGGACAGCATCACACATAGGCTGCCACTCTGTCAAAATTTTCTTAAGAAATTGGACATTTGTTTTTCTTTTAACTTAAAAGTTTTACTCACTGACGCATATACCTTTTAATAATTAATATTAATTTACTAAAGCGAATGTTATTAGAATATAAAGGCAATTAAATTTCTTGGGAAAATAATGCGGATAATTGGCGAATGACCAACGAGACCCATCCAGCTTTTTATATGAAGTTCGAAGAAGATTTACAAGAAAATGTCATGATGAGTCGATGGAAAGCAGGTTTTAAGCAAATCTTTAGCAGAATTTGAATAAAAATAAGTAATTATAACATTTTTCTTACCTTTTACTAACACAGCTCTAGGTTTGGCTTGCTTTCGACGAGACATGATGAGTTTCAATAACAAGACGACTTTTTAATGTAATAATCTTCAGGTATTACAGCTTTAAATCACTAGACTGCAATGAAATTGTTGATTAACACAGCTCTAGGTTTGGCTTGCTTTCGACGAGACATGATGAGTTTCAATAACAAGACGACTTTTTAATGTAATAATCTTCAGGTATTACAGCTTTAAATCACTAGACTGCAAAGAAATTGTTGATTATCTACATGATCAAGAAGTGGACACTGGATTCAAAGCCTAACTTTTGATTTTAGCTATTGATAATGGATGTCAATGAATAAATTTAACCTGACTACATTATAAATACAATTCAGAACTAATATAGTATTCACTTTTTATTTTGCTTAACCTTTAATCTAATTACTACAACTTTTTTTTACTTCATATGAAAAAGTTTTGTCTCAGATTCAACCAAATTGACTGAAGAAAAATGCCGGTATGAGTAGAGAGTTTTTTTTCCTGTTGCGTTGGCTAACGGAACTCCTCCGGTTCGGCAAAGAGTATGTGTGTGCTCCAGCTGAAAGCACCCAACTGACATGGAAAAGGTGGAAGTTGGAAATATGGTTTGATTCCAATGCAATACGAGAAAGTTTTTGAAGCAGAAGCAAAAGCTCACTCTCTCTCAAGTTTCTTTGTATACAAATAGTCGAGAAAAGTGGTAAAAACGGGGCTGAGAAAGAATGGGGAGCACATCCGCGTTCTATTACACTGCAAATGCAACGGTTTCCGCCTTGATTTTCAGCTAATATTATTGAAGCTCTTTGTTATGTAGCTGCATTTTCTATAGCTCTTCCACTCTCACTTCTTCAGTCAGCCTTCTCCCAATATGCGAAAATCTTTCGTTTAAATAAAAACAAAAAGTTTATATAAATTAAAGAGAAAGCTCGCAAAAATATTTTAGCATGCATTATATAAGACGAGTAGGTGTGCAACTTTTTTGCACGATTGAATGAAAGTGCAAAAACTGAAGAATAAGTAATTTCAAAATTTGATAATCAAAATAACCGAAATTAAGGATTATCCACGTCATAATTTACTAATTAATGATGCATTTTAAAACTCCTAGAAAACATTTTAAACCCTTTTGCTCGTTTATTTTTTGATTGTTACGCAAAAATCTTTTCGCAATCGTTTAAAGAAATTACCTTGATTGGATTAAAAGGGGAAAGTGACAGAGAAAGTTGTCAAGTTTATTCTACAGTAGAACATTTGTAGAACAGAACATACTAAGAAGTATATACTAGTAAGAAGATGCATAAACTCCTATCTTTTTACCGGAAATAATGCAAATAATTGCAAAATTGCATGGATTTTTTGCATAATTGGAGGATTGTTGCCGTTGGAGTAGTTTTAACGGAATTTGAAAAGACGCAATGAATCATACTCATTGGGAATAGCGGGAGAAATCACCCGTACTTTGTGTAGTACAACACAGACATAGAACATGGAAAGCTGTTATTTACATACGCGGAGAGGTATGGCGTGCAGTGCTGCGTTTCATCATCATCACTCTATTACGTAATGCATTGTACTCTGTACTGTTTTATACGCTCAACTCGGGCTCGGGGGAATGGAGAACGAAAGACGAGCGCCCGCCCATATGTTCAGCATAAGCAAATCTTAATTTCAACAAAAACAACCTCAAAAAGCATTTTTGCCACCTTTTCACAAACAAATTATTTAAAACATGTTCTTATCCTGCTCATACTGCCTCTTCTTTAAAATCTCTGCGGAATTGCGAGGCAAGCCAAATCAAAACATTGGAGATTAGATTTCTACTCGATTTTGGGAGGTTTTGATGGAGGGGTTGGAGTGCAAAGTCGGAATTAATTAAAGTCATGAAAGACAGTTAATGATTGATTAAAGGTGTGAGTTAAATTACGAAATATTCGAAAGATTGTGAGCGTGGTCAAGCTAACTACATGAGGAATCAGTTTAGTTGGATTTGTTGACAGTGTTGCTTATAATTCCAATGGAAATGTCAGCTGATTGGAAAATATGGTCAATTGATTTTGATTTTGAGTGCATTTAGCATTTAGTAATGCTGGAGAAAGTGACAGCAGTTACAAGGAACCCTGGAACATGAGATTACTGGTTGGTCATAAAATTGTGATATTTTGAAGTTTTTTCTTGGATCTCAGTGAATTACCATTATTGGATGTCAACAATGGAGCTACAATACACCTTTGATAAGGCAGCTGTGATTAAAGACTGGGTGAAATCTGTGAAGGAAGGGGTCTTCATTGCTGTAGGTCATGTCATCTTGACATGTGAGGAAATTAACAAAGATGGTGAAGGTGACACTAGCAGCAAACTGGTGAAAGTGCAGAGGATTAAAGCAACTAAGGCTGGAGTGGTTGAGAAATTACTGGTTGCGAAAGGAGACACTGTTAAAAGAGGGTATGATGATGATAATACTTTATAGTTTTCATTGAAGGACTACGTCCTCCTCATACCATTTTAATATAAATCATTTTAGGACTCCGCTTTTGCGGTTGGGACCTTGTACCCATCCGACTGTCATAAGGGAAATGTGCGCTGAATGTGGCTTGGATCTTAGGAAACTGGACGAACCCAATCCCCCCATGTCCGCATCTGTGTCCATGGTTCATGCCATTCCAGAACTTCGTGTTAGCATGGAGGTGAAATTTTTAAATATTTGAACTCACTATTGTGTGGGCTGTATAAATAGAATTTTGACTGATGATAACTTTTTACTTTCAAATAGCAAGCGCAAAAATTGGGAAAAGTTGATGAGGATAGACTGCTCGATTTACGAAAACTCGTTCTTCTTGTTGATTTGGATCAAACGTTAATTCATACTACCAATGATAATGTTCCTAACAATTTAAAGGTATTGACTGCTATGTTTCCGTCATATTTGGACCTCGCCGAAGAGAATGGAGATATTATAATCAATGAATCTTACGACTAGTGAAAATTTTTATATATTCTTGAATTTGTCTACAGGATGTGTTTCATTTTCAACTTTGGGGCCATGGCTCCGCATGGTACCACACTAGGATCCGGCCCCACACAAAGGATTTTCTAGACAAGATTTCTCAACTTTATGAATTACATATTTGTACATTTGGAACACGGCATTATGCATACTCCATCGCTCATCAACTGGATCCCTTGAAAAAATTATTTTCTGACAGAATACTTTCCAGAGATGAATGTTTTAGTCAAAATTCCAAAACTGCCAATTTAAAAGAACTTTTCCCCAGAGGTGATCATATGGTTTGTATCATTGATGACCGAGAGGACGTGTGGAATTTTGCTCCAAATCTAATTCACGTCAAACCTTACCATTTCTTCCGCCACACTGGTGACATTAATGCCCCTCCTGGATTAACCAAGAAAGATCAGGATGATAAAACCGGTTTCAAGTTTGATGGTGATAAAATCGACGGGTCACCTGTGTCAGATTCTAACGACAACGCATCCGTTAAGGTAGATGAAAATGCTTCCAGTGAAAACGCTTCTAAATCTTCCACATCCGGTAACGCTGATAGTGATAAAGTTGCTGTTGATTTAAACTTGAGCGAAGATGACGAAAGTGATAATGATTCTGCAAAAGATGAAGCAGCACAGGATGCTGACATGGAAGAATCTAATGATGAAGATACTCAGAAAAAACCAGCAGAGGCCAGTTCTTCCGAAACTACTGTTGAACCAAGTTTAAAAGACTCAAACGAGTGTCAATCAAATGATGCAGTAGATGCTCCTTGTAATGAAAATAATTTGGAGCAAGTTGACTCTGATAAAGTCATATCATCAGAAGTCTCTGGAGATGCCTCAAATCCAACAACTGTAGACAATGCTACTGCTGATTCTGATTTGGTTCCTGCAGCATCGCCTAGTGATGAAGGTTCTTCCATTAGTGATAGTGATAACAAAGGTAAACCTGACGCTATCAAAGAAGAACCCGATCCCGATCCCAGCGTACCTAAAGTTCTTGAAGTAGACGATGAAGACGACTATTTATTGTACCTTGAGCAAATTTTAAAATGCATACATGAAGCTTTTTATTTCTTTGTATGATGATATGAAGAAAAGAAAAGATAGCAAAGTGCCGGATGTTAAATCAGTAATTCCGTACGTTCGAAAAAAAGTTTTGAAGGTAAAATGTGCTTGAAAGCTTAAAGTATCTAATCTACCATAATATAAATTCTTCATCTTTGTTTCAGAATATTGATAACTTACAAGTTCTCTTCTATTTTTGCAGAACGTAAGCATTGTTTTTAGTGGTGTTGTCCCAACTCATGTCCCGCTTATTAAAAGCAAAGCATTCCAGATCGCCGTTGGACTTGGAGCCCAGGTTTCGGAGAAAGTCATACCTCCAAAAAAGGAGGGTGCATCTAATACAGAACTTCCAACAACTCACATTGTAGCTGCAAGAATGGGAACGGCAAAAGTTAATGAAGCCAGAAGGTACAAAGGGATTCATATTGTGACACCAGAATGGCTCTGGACGTGTGCGGAGAGATGGGAACATGTGGAAGAAAAACTATATCGGTTGGAAAAGGCGAAGCATGTGAAAAGGAATCCTCCTCCGCATTGTGCTAGTCCAAGTCCTGATTTTAGACGGGAAAAATTTGAATGCTTAACTCCAATTGACGGTCCAGATGAAGCAAAGCGTAAGAACCAAATTCATTTTTTGGAGTTATTGAAAATTTTATTTTTCGAACTGGTTGAAGTTTTAGTAGTTGTAGGGACTTATAATTAATCCTCGATTTTTCAGCATCATCCTCATCAGGTTCGCAGCCTGCAGTTAGGAAGGAACGAACTCCAAGTGGGCGTTTTATGGACACTATTAATCCTCTACTAAGCTTTTCAGCTGGAGAAATTGAAACAATGGCAAACGAAGTAGACGATATTTTCAATGAGTCAGAAAGTAGTTCCAGTGATGACGAGGAAGAATTGCAGAAAGAGAAGGAAAGAGCCGCCAGGCGTCGATCATCTCGAAGTTTATCTGGTCAGGAACATACTTTGGAGGACCCATCTGCATCTGAACTAACAAAAGAATCTTTAAGTTCATCCTCTTCATCGGGTTCTTGTAATTCAATTTAATTTTGTAAATTAAACGTATCCTGTAATTTAACGTATTATTCTAAAAACTCAAAAACTGATTAATGATTCTAATTATTTTCAGCGGATTCAGATAATGGGGGCTGTGAAGACAGACAGTTTAGAAAAAGAAAGCGTCAAACAGAAACTGAGACAGAAGATGAACCACTCAGCGTAAAATTTCGTCGTGGAGAACCTCTGCCAAGCGACATGGATAGCTTAAATTTAAAAAACTCATCGTCTTTCTGATGAGGATGACGACAACCCAGAAGGTGGCAACGAGGAAGATGACTGGATGGCGCAAGCACTAGAAAGAGAATTTTTAGATGACAATTCCCGTTCTCAGGATAGCTATAGGTGATTACTATATTTTAGCTAAAATTGGAGGTTGTTTTTGATGCAAAGTATTTTTGTTATTTTTATTTAGTTTTTAGCAATTGTAATAATTAGATTCGTAAAAAGCAAGTTCTTGATGAAACCAGTGTGGTATATATCTGTCGTTTGTCTTTACGCACGTTACTATTATATGTATTTTATACAAGTTAACGTAGTTTTTTAATCACAGGCTCTTCAGCATCCCACTTATCTCCAAATACAAAATATGGTATATAAACACAGTAAACTAGATAACTCTTTTTTATAGCTGTACATGAATATTTGATACCTGAAACACAACTGGGTGACTATTCAAATGGAACCTTAGGCACTACTGTTTATCGATAAAAGTTAGGATTAACAACTAGCGGAAATTATTTACAACACTTCAAGTATTACTATAATTTTATATTTCGTAAACTACAATTTTGAACCTATTTATTTTGTTTGTACTGAATATTTTACTTACATTCTATTATAATCATAACACACCTTTTTGTTAAACTATAAAAGAAGAAGAAAATTATTTAATGTTACTTGAATGTAACTTTCATATTATAAAAGTATTTTGTATTAAGTATTATTTATTTCAATCATATTTTCGTTGTATTCATGTTTAACGACTCTTACAAAAGATTCAAGGACTCATCTACTATGTACTTATGCATCACTTGATCGTAGGTTAGACCCTGTTATGTTTTATTTGAGACACTTGAAAGAGCTTTTTGATTATACTTAACCTACCTAGAATTTTAACCCGCTAATATTTAGTAGACATTTGTGATAATACTACAATTGAGGTACAGATTCCAATCAATACTCTCATCCAAAGATTTGAAAACTGAAGGGCTCCTGAATTCCAATACTGGTTATTGTCATAATAACGGCTGCGGTATCCGTATGCAGAGTTTCGCCTGTCGTAATAACCCACCGGAAAACATGCAGTTTGCATTGCATTGGAAAGGTAGCCTGTTGATAGAAGAATCAACAACAGCGTTATGCATAAATAAATAAAATTTGAATATTATCTATTCCAATATGTATAACAACAGCCTCACATACCCTTAATACACTGGCATTTAAATGTTTGACTGGAAGTATTGTTATTTGTACATCGTGCGTGTTCCACGCAATCAAGTCGGACATTTCCTGGCGCAAAACACGAGTTTCCAATTTTAGCCCGACACTTCCCCGCTCTATAAATTGTGTGAGGAACATAACAGCCACACTTTCCTAACCCGGGGACGCAGTACAAGCCTCTAGCTGTATCACAAAACTTTGATTGATCGAAACGGGTTTGGAAGGTAGAGTAGTCAGTAACTTCGAACTCGCATTCATCGTTGTAATCAACCATGCCAAATGTGGTACACACATTTTGCCACGAAACATAGCATTAAAAGAGCTGTTGTAGCGGAGACATCCATAGTCGACAGTTTCATTTTATTGCTGTGTATTGTATTTTTTTCTTTCAGATGAACCTTTGATGATGCTTCAAGTTCCATGGAACTTTCTATACGTAGTTTATTTTCAAGTAGTCTGTTGACTGTTGTTTGCTCGAGTTCGCTTTCGCAGTGAAAGTCAGGCTTTTGTTTGAATTTTTAAGTGTCCTTCATGAAGTGGTAAAGAATGTTGCTTTATTTTAATTTATTTTAATACCAGAGTAAACATGTATGGATAGTTGTATTCATTTCAAGGTGTCAAACAGCTAACTTTAAATGATTTTAAATGAATATGTTTAGATCTTATCACTGACATCGGCATATCACTGAATAGTTCACGAACACAATATAATTGAATTGAAGTAGAGATATTTTTTATTTAATTTATTGCATTATCATAATGTTATTACTAGAGCGTACCATGTAAAGTCCCCTGTAATGTGAAAGATTGCGTAGTACATGCATTTCATTTTCCGTTTAGATTTTCTAGTACATCAGGACCGCCATAAAGATTTCCCTACCAACATTTACCATTCACATAATGGCTTTCTTCTATAGAAAGTAAATGCTTGAATGGGAGGTCTAGATGTTACCTTCCAAAACTTTACTTGCTTGATTCAGTTTCCAATCGTGTTGTTTTGCTCTTACAAACAAACCTAAGTGTTTTCCAGAAGAACCACTCTTTTTTGTTCCCTTTTGATGTCGATGTAGGTACCCAGTAAATCAACAACAATAACATGTGTATTTATTATTTAGAATCTGTGCTTGAAACCTTCAATTCAATCAATCAGTTTGGAAAGGTCAAACAATCAAAAAGAAAAGTAAATTATTTTCAGCGGATGTTATAAACGTACAATTTTAAATAGAGACTGTCTCATTTTGTAGAATTTTACCATATTCAGAGTCAGAGAGTAGTGCTTCCCTAACTATAAATCTATCTAACCCATTTACAATTAAACAGTATTTACTCTTCAAAGTTTACTTTATGTAAGCATCCGATCCTCTCTTGTGATTTTCTTTCCATGAACAAATTTAAACACGCATACATTATTAATGTTGTATGCTGTTGTACAAAGTACTTGGTATAAGGGAAACTTGCACAGATTCCTTTGAAATTTGCATAATTCAGGAGCTTCTATACTTTCTTTCACATAATGGACGCCAGAATGTGATTAAATCAAGATTTTTCTGCATCTCATTCATGTGTTAACAAAACTGGTACTCATTGGAGAGAACAAACTTGTTGTATTTCTTTATGATGTAACCAAACATTGATTCATCATAGAACGGAAAGTCAAGTCAGTAGCGTCGCTGTCACTTTCACTCAAATAAAAAAGTTCTTCCACTGAAGCAAGAGTAGTCGTTGCGCAAATATTATAGAGTTATTATAATATCGAAGTCCTAACTTGTCCTCAATCTCCAGTAAATTTTATATAATTTAACACATACTTTCCAAACTTACTTTCACAGATATTAACAATACAAAGGAGTTGTGTAGGTGTATATAGATCAGATACGAAACTTCATTCGCGAGATAGAAGTTTGGAGTGGACTGAAAAACTTGTAGTAGAACTACACAAAAGTTGTTGATTTTTTCAAATGAAATGGAAATAGGAAAGATGCTAATTTGAAGCGACACTGAAGTGATTGACGCGCCTCTTAACTTCACCCCTGCCTAATTTCCCCAAAGATTTACAATACTACTTGGAAGAGCCTTTTTTAATTATTACAAATGACAATCGACTAGTTTGTTGTATAAGTTTGTCACAAGAAACTCTTAAACTTTTCAAGACAAACTATTAAAATCTAATGAAAACTTATTTGATGAGTTATTTTTCCATGTTTTTGTAATTTCACGGCTGGCCTAGACACTCTTCCGTTCTGAATCATCTGAGTGGAATCGAAATGACTTTAAGAGTGATTCACTCCATGAACACAACGTAATTACGATAAATGCCATACATGCATGATTCATTGTTATCCATTTTCTTCTTGAATGATACAAGAAGGATTTCAGAAGCACCACTAACAGTACTTGTAACGTCTTTACAAGGATGAGGTGAGGCGGGGACGAGCATGCAATATTTTACTTGAGATTTATGTCTAATATTTGTAGAAAGGCATGAATAATATCTGAAGCTGTGTAAAGTTTGAAAGAACAACAGCAGAAAGTAAGTGGCAAATTCATACTGTAATACCTATTGCAGTAGTGTAGAGTTTTCCATTGTTATTCCATTAGAAACACACCGTTTATAAATGTACCCCATTTAAACCTTTACCTGAACTTTAAAGGATATGTGTTTATAATGGCTATATTCATTGTCACATAAGTGGTAAAGAGCTCATTAGCTCATGACTCATCCAACTTGATTTTATAACTATTAAATAAACTAACGTGTGTACGTATGTATATAATCATCACATCACACGGTAGTTTGCTTTCAGTTCAGTTGAACTGGGAGTTAGCAAAAGTAACAAGCACCTCATATCATCACCGTTGTAAATTGGATACCACAAAATCTTAATTCTTTTGAAACTCTGAAACTTAATGGGTTATAAAATATATAATTATCATCAATACGACGAGTATTTGCGTTTACAAACTACGACCATAAATTTGTTTTGCATTTCGGTGTAAAGAAGGATGCTTTCAATGTCAAAATCCTTGACTTAGGTTTCTCTCTAGTGTTCTTTAGAAATTGTTTTTCTTCTACAAAATCATAAAATTGGTTACGTTACACACTTGTAGATTTTATGTCAGTAAATCAACATAATGTTTGCTCGTTCACTCTGATGTTTTTGGCAAAATCGTACACACACACGTGTGTGCAAATAACAAACAGGAAACCTGGAAAAGGAATAAAGAAGCTGAAGAAAACAATAAAAATGCTAACATGACATGCAGTATAACTACACGGTATAGTCCGGAAACTGAAAACATAAACATAAGTGTAGCTTCACCTTGCTATAAAATAACGAAAAAAACTTTTAAAGGATATTGCACAATAAATCAACAGCTCTATGTAGGGAAAAAATGCTTGTAATCTCATTGTCAGACAAATAATAATCGTCTATAGTGCTTTTGTTCGATATTTTAATTTAGCCTGCATTAAATTAAAATGCTCTGTAGTAATAAATGGAAAAAGGCATGCTAGGGCTGTTTAAAAGATTTTTAAAAAATATTATCATTACAAAAATTGCTATAATTATTTAAAAGTTTGAGTATTAAAATCATCTTTTAATCCTGCGCATGCATTGTGAGTTTGTGGTAGAAGCTCATCTAGAATTCTACATCTTTAAATACAAGGGCGTAACCTGTTCTTTCCTTGCTAGATTTGTAAGGGCTATTAGTGATTATGTCGAGTACCGACCGATGTGTGGGTAAGTAGTGACATGATGTATTAACAAATCAATTACGCCCATGAATTAGCTCTAATTGTGCTCATGATTCAATTTTAAATCTACACGTATCCAGGAAGCTATAAAACACCCTCGCGAAACTACAATGAAAGCTCCTCGTGTTTTATTACTATGAACGCGAACTAACCTTACAAGTCGTTTTTACGCTTTGCTTCTACTACTACTATTATGTTTTCAGATTCCAGTCCTTTGGCATTATTAAGGCTGCTTCCTTCTGATATGTATTTCGATGAAAAGTGTGAAGATTTTTATAGTGAAATATCCTCTTCTGGAAAACCATAGACGCTCCAGTCAAACTCTGGTGAATGTCATAATCGAAGAAATGGGAAAGGGAGAACATCAAAGTTCTCATTATAGACATGTGACTAGTCGACGACGGAGATTAAGTGGATTGTAGTAAAACCTCAGCAGCGGATGGAAGATAATTTTGTATCTGTGCTTAATGGTCCAGCTAAATACACTTTCGGCAGGCTGAAACCTTTTATTTTTCAGCTTGGGAAAATGGATTTTTGGTAATGTTCCGACTTCAACAAGATTGGGCATCGTTGAATTTCTTGTTTCATATACAAATTGATACAAGAAAACCAATCAAAATCTTCTCTATTCAGTATGAAATTGCCTAAATTTATCTTTCTAAAGTGCCCATTGAGAGAAAACATTCATATTTTTAGTATTCACTTATCAATGGAGAATATCATTGGAATGGAATACTGGTATTTTTGGTTATACGCTGGGCTTAAGTAGTATGAAAGTGAGAGGGTTGGCTGGGGGAAACTTCAGGTTAAAGAACTCTTAATAATCGAAGCAAGGAGCTATTCACAAGGGATGGGATATGGAAATGTCTGACTTTTCTTTTCAAACCTACAAATAGAAGAGGCTTTCATTCTTGACTTTCACTAATGACGCTAATTAGCTCTTGTATGATTCTAGTATGTGAGCTTGCTTTGTAGAAATTATATGAAAAAATATTAAAAGAAAAAGGTAAAAGTAGGATTAACAAAACCACAACCAATTATTGTATCTATAGTTAGTAAGCAAAGAGTCCATCTGTTTCCAGTTTTATTCTTTGAAATATTGACTTTTCATGATTCTTCAAATGGTTTTCTAAGAACTTGGCAAATGCTCTAGAAAATGTAAAAAGTACTCGTAAATAGGAAAGCCTTAAGCAATAACCTAAGTACCATTGCACAAAGCAAATTTATGAACATAAATCTATTTTCATGAAAGCTTTTTTGCATATACCTTAAAATGTTGTTTTGAGCAACTAAACGTAATTCAGCATGGCCACCATATTACTTTAGAAAGGTTTTTGGGGAAAGTAAAGCCAATAACTTTTACTTCTTCGCAAAACATCAGGTTTTTCCTAAACCTTGAGAATAACTAAAAGTGATTTTGTACCAACCGTTTTTACACTTTTTGAAAGAGAAAACTGTCCTAAAAAGCTTTCCTATACATATTCTTAAGAATATTATGTGAAGACGATGTGTTTGTGCCCACCTGCCAATAGATAAGTAGGCTCCCACACGCTTCAACAAGCCAGATCAAACATACGGATCTTTTCTTTGCGAATAATAAAGATGAACTAAAGTAAGAGCAGTACTTATTTTATACAAGCTGGAAGTGCATGAGTATTCGAGAAAGCCTGCCAATTGAGTTTAAATTTTCTAGGTCCAGTCGCAAAATTGTTTTTAGTAGATCAAGATGAGAAATGCAAGGAACGGGTAAACTTTTGCTACAATTTTACGTCTGTTTATCTTATTGTAGATATAGACATGCTTCAAAAATATCTTACATCAAGGAAATAGGGAAATGGTGAGCATGAATCAAGGATAAAGAAGGCATTGCATAAGGCAAAATAGCTCAGCTCAACTTAACTTGCTTTCTCCTTCTGACATTAATGGGATGAGTTGAGTTGTGCCTAAAAGTCTAAAGATATATGTCTCTGATTTTGAAAACCTACGTATCAAGATTCTGGCCAGGTAAAACTTGGTAACAAATACTTATGCGAACACGAAGAGGAATTTTAGGTGAAAATGGCTCATATGTCTTGATGTCTAGTCTAACGGTTTAATGGAAAAGTAAATGATACAGAAAACTTCTTATAATAATAATAAAACAGAGACATACATATTATATAGCATGTATATACTACTATCATCATCCACGTTTCATCATACGAGTAAATTGATATTTAGTGCGGATGTAGTTGTCTTCACTTTATATTTTTCAGATTTTTATACAAGTTTAGTTAAACCCCATTGCTCACTGAATTCCTTGATGTAACAATTTAGCATGGAAAAGAACCACAAACATTATTTTTCACTAGCAAAAATCCTGTCGGGGATGTTCACCTAGGGCCTTTTTTGTGATGCGTCCCTGTCAGAGGAATATGTACACTTAAATGATATACGTGTATGTGTATCCCAAAACGGAATTTTAAAACATGCTAGTAGAACGACGTTGGGAATGTGACAAATGTAAAATGAAATTTTTTGCTTAGTTGTGCAAATTTTTTTTGAAGAATTCGGTCGGTTTTAACGAAAAAATATTAAATTTTTTGAGTAAGAAACTAGATTAGAAAGGAATTTGTGTATCAGAACTAAAGCTTCCTCTCCAGTTTCAACTCTCACAGGATGTTGGATATAATTTGAAAATAAGGTTTCCTCTACTTTCTCCCTGTTTCTCTTTTTGCTCTGGCCTGAGCACACTCGAATTTCCGTACCTCTTGCAGAGCAAGCCACGGAAATTCCCACCCACAACGTAAGGAGAGGAATCGAGGCGAAAGAGTTCAGCTGAAAAGGCTAGAAAAGTGAAAGCGTTGGTTCAACCAGAGGTAGTAGGATAGAAGAGATAGGGAAGTGAGCAAGCATTCTCATTCTCTCTCTAGTCATGGCCAGTTTCCTTGTTGGATTTTACTTTCTCCGTATCTGTTTTGTTGCCGACTACCAGATAACGTAGATAGCAAAGTTTGCAAAAATGAAAAATAGTTTTGAAAGAGAAAATGGTGTAAAAGGGGTAGGGTCTGGGCTTGAATCCAATTTCTCCGTTCAACCACAAAAAGCTGACTTTGTTGGTTTGCTGTGAGGTTACTTCTTTGCTGGTGTTAGGTTCCTTTCTGACACTGGTGGCAGCTGACCATCTGGATAAGCATCATTTCTTGATTATTTTGTGTGTGAACAACACTAATATTTAAGCAAGTGAGGGAATTGGTGACTTCTAACTGAACTAACTTGCATACACTTATAACCCTCTACTTCTTCCATCTGTTTTCACCGGAAACGTGTCCCCCAACATCACACGAAATGGGAATTTCTAGTTGCCCTGTGCTGTAATTCAATGAACTTGTGGTAGTTAAGCCATAAAAATGGAGCAGCAAGTAATGAATGTTTAACTGCTACATTCTACAAGCTAATAATGACTAAAACATAAAGTTTATCCTGGGTGCTTCCATACACTATACATCAGCCTTTTCTTGAATTTCAAAAGGGCTAGCTGTGAAGCAACAGTGAAAAGATAAAAGTACGATGGGGAAATTCTCATAGGTAATAAAATTTTATGCATTTTTACAACACATATCATACCGGTAATATTCGCAGATACTTAACCCGTTGTTGCACTTTCATGTCTTCATGTAAATATTTAAACTTACTTTTATTTGTATTAACTTAGCTTTAATGGTTCTTTTGTTCATAAAAGACAAGCATGAATTTAGTTTACCGAAATTTACTTCAAACTAAAGCAAACCATCAAGACAAGTTTCAAAAATAGCCATTGATCGCTATTTTTTTACATATACCTATTCTAAACTGATCAAATCAAATGCAAGATTTCTGTTTTTGAAGAATTAAAAATGACTATTAAATGGGGATGCATCAAAGTAATGACTTTTTTGTGACATGGTAGAAAATACTTATAGACAGACACTAAAAAAGAGCACTAAATCCGTTTTTGAATTGATTCAAGAATCCATTTAATGCGCGAACGCATCACTAAACTAGATTTAATTCACTTTTTTGTTTTTATTTCTTCCTGGGAAGGTAAAATGGAATTGAAATTGCCTTCGAGAAAAATTCTCAGTATCTTCACCGATAGTCCCACAAGTATGACATTATAGAAGAATAAAGTTGGAAAAAGAAGAAAAAGAACTAGTATTAAAAATATAATTCAAAAGCTTATAGAAAAGTAAAAAAGATAAGACGTTTGTGGCATAAAGAATTGCAGGAAAAGAATGAAACTTGAGCTTTCAGGGACTAAATTCTAAACAACAACAATAAATACTGCAAACACATGTACTAGGTTTAAAGGGTAGGACGTGGCGTATTGCTAAACCAGGAGACAAACCTTTGAGCTGCATGTCGAATTACTTTCTTCTTTCCTACATAATTCGTACGCAAAGAATAGAAAAGAAGAAGGATAATCTCGTGGCTATTCTTTTTTGTTCACCTGGAATCCTTTCTTGCTCACTACTATAGATTTGGTTCCAATGAGGTAATGTGCTCGTGGTATACGGATCTTTAAATGCGATTTGATGTAAGTCTATTCTTCTGTGTATACCAATATAATGTACGTACTTTGTTAATCTTGTTTTCTTCTTGCCTACAATTTCTATAAAGATTTAAGTATCATGTTGCTGTGGTCAACTTCCTAAATTCTTGTTAAACCAATCTGGCACACTGTGCATCCCAAGTCACTTCTAGGAATTGTTTAAAAAGTAGTTCCACTTGTACAACTATTCAGTTGTACAGACAAGGACTTGAAGCACTATTTACTGTTGTTGGTTTCAAAAAGAGGAAATTTAATCTAAAGTACATACTTACATGTAGTTGAGAAATAGGTTATTTCGGTTGCAATAATTTTCTTCTCAGTCAGTTTATCAGAATACATATAGAAAAGCCTTTAACCTCTGTATCACAAACGGTAGTAATATAAAGCTTGGTGTCTTTTATGTTCTTTTTCCCTATTAACTTTCATTCGGTTACCATTCTACCAAACCATCTGACCAGTTTGGGATTTAATTCACAGCTTACAACAAGTGGGTCTAGTATTAGTTCAGCTAAAGTGTAGCCAAAGAGTTCAGCTGTAGCTTTTGCTTGGCTCTGACTTTGTAATGAACTTTATAAACTCATTAATAAAGGAGCTAGATATTTTTAAAAGTTTCTAGTTTGCAAAAGAAAGGTAAACAAAAGAATGGAAATTGCTAAATTTTTAAACATCGTGCATCTAAAAATCGAAACATTGTTCGCACCAAAATATGCAAACTTTATTGTGCATGTGAATGAATCAAACGTAAAAATGATTTTGTCGTACTTTTTAATAATTGATTTGTCTGGAATTGAGCAGAACTGGGAACACCGACAGATTTTTTAGTCTGCATAACAGCTTTCCCGTCTATTCCGATGAACGAACCTGTTTCAAATTCTTTTAGTATGATATGTAAGTTACAAGAGAAATCAATTTAAAACTAGGATAATCAATTCAAAGCAAATTCAATAAATACAGCTTTGAAGCAGATTAAATTCTTCAGCTCACGTAAAATGTATACATTTCCAAATGTACATAACCATATAGAGCATTTTATAATAGTTGGATTATTTGCAAATTTGTTTTTTATCTACCTTTTGGACAAGATTGTATTAATTTATACGTATAAATTTCTTTAGTGTCCATCAAAAGCAGATACATGTTCCAAACAAATTTAAGAAGCTCGTATGAATATAAAAAATAGAAAGCAGGTATGCATTCCTTTACAAGTCCTCTTCAATCTCGTCTTTTAAACAAAGGCCTATTTCTTTTAGACAGTCTCAATTACTATTACTATAGTGCAGAGTAGAGAAAATGATAATAAAACGAAACAGTTTTGCAATGCTTGACAAAGGCTTTTTCGTCCATATTTGCCGTTTTTCCTCATATTGATTTTCATAGGATATATGCTTCAATAAAAACTTTGGCAATATAATATGCTGTCGTACGTACCTTTTATTTTTACCAGCACTACCACCGTTATTCATAATATTATTCTTACTTGTGAAAATTTTCAAAGTTTACGAACAAGAGCAAAGTGGAAAGCACTTATTCTCTTCCTTAGCAATTGCTGGGCATAGCCCATGGGAATCACAATATTTTCTTTCCATACAAATTTTATTACATTAGAAGAAATAAGTTTACAATCAACATTCTCTCTATTACCCGTCCTTCGCTACTTTTCCTGCCTTGCTGATCTCATCATGCCCAAGGTAATATTCAATGTGTCGCTACGTTTATCGACGGACGATGTAATTTCAGACAGCATATAAACATAGTGTAGGTACACCCACAAAAATAAAACATGTCGATATAAGAAAGAAAGTAAAATGTTGAATGAGGAAATGAAAGCATGCTTTTGATAGTATTATTATATTGCATGCACGTATACTTATTAGGTATTTTTGATCATCCAGGACAATTCAAGTGCAAAGTATAAATAAAGGG
>JAANSO010001017.1:0-20430 GCA_036507315.1 Lepidocyrtus fimetarius | reverse complement strand
AATTAAAATTTTAGTTTAACCGAAACCCCAGCTAATATACCTTTATTTTTTCATTTGTTGCATTTGAAAAGAATTATTTCCGACTCTTTCACTTGCACTAAACGATTTATTTATTTTTTAAAAAACGCAATTTTTTACATTTTAATTAATTCAGGTTGAAATCTGGTTTTATTGAAAGAAAAAATAAAACAATTTTTAATATCGGAATATGGATACGAAACTAGCTTCATTTACAATTGATCCAACCCACCATTTACTACGTTCATTTTCTACGTTATTTTCTAGCTCTTTTCTCAATAGAAACTAATGAGGGATGGACGTTTTGATGAAAACAGAAATTGTGTTTTGTTTACAAAAGTGACTTGTTCTTCTTATAAAACATTAATTTTATAATATCATGTACTTGATATGGGTTGTGTAAGTTCTATTCAATACTGTTCCATGTCCCGCCTTTCATCCACTCATCAATTTGTAAAATATTTGTTGAAGACATCATATAGTGTATTTCGCCACCTTTTTCTCATGAATTGCATGAATTTTTTATTTTCCTTTCTTTTAAATTAATGCCTTTCCTTTTATCTCAGTATACGTTATCATTTTTAGATAAAAATCTTGTGCTTGTGCTTAGGTATCTTGATTAGTTACGCTATGACATAACAAGTTAATTTTTCGAACCCTTAATTTTCTTTTGCTTTAATAAAAAAATCTTAAAATAATAAAAGTATCTGACAAAAACTTAAGATTTATTTTGTTTTTTTAAATTGTTAAAGTCTTCTGAGCCGGATGAGAATTGTATCTATGTAAGTTCATATTCCTGTTGATAAGAATATAATTAATGGCGTAATATTATCACTAATTACTTGATGATGGAAGCTGTTGTAAAGAATTGAAGAAAAAAACTGATCAAGGCTTGCTAATTAAAGGTTTGAAACTGCAAAGAGAGGTTGTTGATTCCTGCCTCCGCTTTTTTCGGCTTTTGATCACGTTTTGAAAATATTTTGAATAGAAGCAAAGATTGAAATTACACTGGCCTCACACTCTCAAATCAAAGGAAAATATGAGATTTTGTAGTGGAATTTTGAGAACAGATTGAGTCAAAGTCATCGAAGAAGAACCAAATTGGAACGAATGGGATAGCCAAGAAGATGATGACGGGTTTGGAAGTCTCACTTTCTTTTCAAATGGAAATGGCAGCAATCAACATGCAAGATCGTTCGTGGTTGATGAAATGAAATGGGAAATTGACCGAAATCATTCACACTTGAATGGAGACTAAATATGGAGGGAAGTTTAAGTTGTGAACAAATGGGAGGCTGAAACAAACCAAAATTTCGCTAAAATACACGGATGGGGGAGAGTTGAACAAAAGGTGAATTCGAAAGTTTGGGAAATTGCATGTCATGGGGAAAACTCTAAAGAGTGAGATGATCGGCGAGATTTTCCTTACAAAGATTCAAAATGTGGTTTTGAGTGGACTCCAAGGAGAATATTATAGGTTGTATGTAATTTACTATTTTCTTATGCACCGCTACCCTTTGAAAAACCCGGAGTAAAAGGAGAATGAGAGAATATGTATTCCAGGAATTACACAATGTGAAGCTGTGCTTATCAAAATCAAACACGTTCACTTTGTCCTGAAAACCCTGTGATCATGTAGATAATTAAATGCTGTAATCACATATGCTTTCTATGCTCCAAAACACGTTTAAAAAGGAGAAAAGCTTTTGGAATATATTTAGTTCACAAGTAATATTGAAGTCGATAGAGGTCGGTAACTTTTAATTTTATCAGGGTATTTTGAAATGTATGTTAGATCAGATGTACCCAGTTTTCAAATGTAGCCGTTGTATTTATTAAAAAAATTTAAAACCATTTTATTAAGTAAATCTATATTTTAAATTGATTTTATCAATTTTTTATTTGATTGATTTAATTGTTTGCATAGTGCAAGCTTAGTCCTCCTTTCCTAGTAAAATTTAATCTTTCATAGTCTACATCACATTTTTATTCTTCTCCAAAGCCTCTTCAACTTCTTTGCTAAAGACTGTCACAGATTAATTTCTCTTGGCTTTTCCTTGATCGCACTGAAATGGCCAAGATAGAATTTCTAGCTTTTCTTGGCGGCTTGTTAAAAAAAATTATAGAATAGAGAGGAGACTCCAGAATGGTAAGTAAGCTTTAATTGCCGAAGATCACGTATAGCGCTGCGACTTCTTCATTTCTCCTTCCAGCAAAAGATCAGATTCTACCAAAGCTTCAGCTGCACCCTTCAAAACTGGGAAACCAAAGGAAAATAACATCCAGTGGAATCATCGTCTTTCTCGCATGGCGGCTGACTGATTGCTATAAAATTGAGAAGAAAACTTTAGTTTTTTCTACCACGCGGTAAATCAAAAGAAATTCCATCAAAAAGATCTATTTCTTTATGCGTACACATTGCAAGTTTTTCTCGTGCAGCTTTTTGGTCCTCCCCAACTGTCATACGACACGGTAATAAGAGAAAGACAAGGTTGCTGTCCTCTTGGAAAATGGAGAAGAGTTGAGAAATTTGACAAGGAATATGTCACAGGCTTACTTATATTTAAAAAGAGACAAAGAAAATAGCATTTAAAGGTGTTCTCTGTGAAATATTTACTTTAAAAACCTCACTTGAAAGGGACATTACGAAGGAAGTAAATAGTAGCAATGTAAATGCTTTAATCGCGTTTTCCTTGAAATTTCCTCACGTCTAATGTGTGCAAAAAGTTGTATCTTTAGCTTTGAAGAAGGCAACTTTTAGGGAAAAAATAGATAAACTTGGGAGCACTTTCTTTGCCAATATATAATACTTCTGGCAGAGTTAATTTTAAACCCATAAGATTATTTAACAATTTCTATATGTAGAATTAAAAGGTAAGTGTACAGCAACGCCTTCAGAAAACTACTTTTGAGATATTTTAAAACATTTTAAACGTTGATTTTGTTTTTCTCAGTATTAATTACTTGTAAAATTACAGATTGCGCTTTTGTCTACTCAGAGTTAGTCTATATATTTAAATTCCATTAAGTTTAATTTATGCAAAGTATTTAAATTAACGAAATAGATCAATCCTCCATAAGCAGCAAGTTAATTTTCTAAATAATTCCTTGAAATTTAAATTCAAATGTACCTAACCTTAAGTTAAAAAACTAAAATACGCAAATTAAAAACTTATCGGCCGCTGTACAATATTTTTTGGAGACCTTACCCCATTACGTTAAGGTTTTTGCATGGCAAATTTCGTATAGGATAATATAATTCAATCCATTTAGAAAATTTATATTTTTTAAAAATTTTAATGCTTAAGGTGCTTAAACGTTCATTTTATTTTTCCTCTCATTAATTAATACTAAAATTACAGATTCGTTCTCAAATTACTCAAAACATTTAAATTCCAATAATTTTAAATTGTGCAATATATTATTATTTAATCATTATGGTCTGGTCACACTGCACTTCTCAAGCTAGCTGTGACTTGGAAAAACGGCCGCTTTTCCGTTCAGACTGGAAAGTCGACAGCGACTGTCGACTGAGACTCGCAGCAGCTGCTGACTTGGATTTCCAGCCCAAGCCAGCTTTTGCATTTAAAATGCATTGCCAGCCTAAAGCTCAAGCCAGCTTTTAATGTGACCAAAAAAAGCTAACAGCGGCCGTGAGCTGCAATTTCAAGCTCACGGCTACCTACGACTTGGTCAGTGTGACCAAACCATTAGGTGAGGTCCTTTCACAGTACTCCTTATATTAAAAATTTATGTTCACATAAAAATATCTGACAATCATTTTTAATCCGCAAGATACGTAATTCTAAAATATATCTTGTATATTAAAGTTAAAGGAAATTCATCGGTAAAAATTCAACAAGACCAGTTAAAAGAGAAAATGAATAATTTGAAGTATTTTTCTTGCCTGTTTTCTCTCTCGTTCTTATGGAACAATAATGCTTTTATTACAAAACTCACCAGAAAAATATATTCTATCAGAGTTCAAAACCCAACAAGTTAGCAGATATTGTGACCTTTTTTATTAAATGAATATTTACTTAACTCCGTTAACTGTTTATATTATGTTCTTATGCAGTTTAGTTCTTAGGTACTTTTTGCACAACCTGCAGCGGATTTGCATATATACAGTTTGGTTTTGATGCAATATAACGCATGCAAGAATTTGACGTCATCTATTTTCTATGCAGTGTTCTGCTTATGGAAAATTGCAAAGCAGACAACAACGCAGATTGCAAGCTGGTTGCAATTCACTCGTCCAAAAACATTGTAAACAGAGAAAATAGATTACGTCACGCAAAAAACATCTGATCGATGGACAAGAAAACAAAAATCCACTCAACCCCTTCTCTCTTATAACCCTGCTTTTTGCACTTACATGCAGGTTTTATAAACACAATTAGTCATTTTCATTTATCTTATGTTTATTTTGTAGCCTGGCATTTTGACAATTGCAAGTAATTGTAAATACTAATTCATAGCAGAAAGTTTTACCTTATTTTGTATTTTACGACGCTTCTCACATTTTTATTTTGCAAAAAAAAACAATGGGAATGTCCCGTTAAAATTTACAACGGACTTAAGCAGAAATTTAAATAGTATTTTTACACTTTCACGTAATATTTTGCAGTAAATTAAGCACCAACTTAAGCTAAAGATTGAAGAATAAAGAGTGATATGAAATAGCTGATGCAATTCTATCTTGATTCTCCTTCCGCATCTCAAAAACTTATAAATTCACAAAACCTGAAGTCTCCAGCAAAAGTCTCCCGAAAGTAGCAAGTAGTAACTAGTTTGTTCTGTTATTACGTAACATTAGCAATTCTTACAGTTTCTCAAATCGTTGCTCAAAATGTCATTTTCTCTTATTTACTGTGTTTTATTTTTACTACCTTTTGGAAGGGTTTATTACGACAGTAAATCGTCTGTACACGGGATCTTCAAACTATTACAAAATATTTTTCTTATCGTAATTATTCATAGATTTTACACATACAAGCAATCTCGGCATCAGAAATATTTCATAAAAACTAGCTTTAAAAAAGATGATAGGGATATGGTAAATATACAACTTTATTACACTACAGACAAGACAAAAACTCTTATTACTCCACATGACATGAGTCGATGAATATAAAAAAGACTTTTACAATTTTCAAACTTCTACGTATAACGACTTACATGACTTAGCAGCTCTCATAAGCAGATATTCGTAGTAGTAGGTCGAGAAATAACTAAAACAGTTTTAAACTCCAAGCTACTTCTGTAAATCATCCATTTTACTCAAAAATACTTGAAAGCGTTCTGAAGAAACAATGCGAGATTATTCTTACGTCAGAGGTGTAAAATTTGACAAAACTAGAGCAAAAATTGTAAAAAATTACGTAAATTCTGTATTACATTGCTTAAACAGCGTAACTTAGGACTGATTTGTATTTTATGTTCAATTTTGGAAGATAAAAGATCTATTCGTTCTGAACAATTCGTTTCTTTTGAAAAAAATAATTATTACCGGTTCAGTATGATCAATTTAAATGTTTAAATTGTTCATAATTTACTTGCCAAGTTTGTGTCATTTTCTCCAATAGTAATTATGTTCTGAAAAATATTCCAAAACACAATACCAAGGCTTTTCGATCTCTTTTCCCCCTATAGAGATTTCGGGCCCAGACAATACTTAAAGAAAGTTCTCTTTAAAGAGAAATGCTTTCCTTTAATTTTTTAAAAATTAATAATTAATTAATTTTTGCAAAAATTTGCATAATTTGAAAAACTTCAGTAGCTTTAAGGTATTAATAAGTTTTTAGCATTAAAGCGAATTTTGCTTGCAATTTTGTGTCTTTTGCGAACTTCGAGCTAGTGTCTAAGCAGGCTTGCGGCCTTTTATTAATTTTATTTTTGACCAAACGATCTACATTTTCGTTAATAAACTCATTTAATGTACATCGTTCACCTTAAAATCTTTCTACCTGTGTGATGCTATTCTGGAGTAAGTCCTTTGGGAGCAAACATCATCATCTAGATCATCATCCCATAAAATTGTCGATCATGTCGACTTTTGCTATGAATACAATCCGAACGTATCTGTTAAAAATAGTGGGGCAATCGTAGATTTCCCAGTAAAAATTATTTGATTAGATTTGATATGAACAAGTCAAGCTCGAGCGGAGTTGTTCTTGTTAAAGAATTACGTAAGGGAATGGAAGGTTCTAGTTCCTTTACGTATGATAATCGTTTGTTTTACGACATGAGCGTAAAATATAATAGAAGGGATAGGGGAAATAGCTTCGTTAAAAACGTATTCCTTGAAAAGGAAGCGACCCTTTATGAAAAAGTATGAACAGGATAGGAGAAGAGTTTGATTCCTTCTCAGAGAAGGATGAAGGGCCGACGCGATATTGAATAGAGAGTTTTTTGGCTTGGCAAAGAATTAGATTCAGTAGAATTTAATTATATTTTGTGGCAATTTTATTGCAATTATTTAACGGTTTGGACTGACCTTTTTATATAATTATTTTATTGATTTGATTGGGATCGGACTGAATATTTGAAATAAAGTGTCTTCCTCAATGGAGGGGAAGTCACCTTCACCAGAATAAAACAGTTTTGTGATTGTGTTTTTATTTGCAAAAGTGCAATTAATTTATAAGCCTCCATTTCATCTTCACATGGACCGTGGAATCTTTCAAGCGGTTAGCTCGATTGTTTTCCAACAGTATCTTTGCTATAAAACATAGCTGGATTTATATATAAAAAATGATTGTCGTTCATTTTTTAGTTTTTGTTGGTTTTTAAAGAAAACAGCAGGACTCATCAATTCATTTTGCCATCATTAAGCCACCATAGATCCTCCTCTACCTATTTCAAGACAACAACTTTTTTTATTGAAAAGGCGCAATAATGAGAGCTTTTCTTCTACGGACGGACAGCTCTTTTCTCAATAGGAACTAATGAGGGATGAACGTTTGGATAATGCCGTGTACAAAATGAAAACGGCAATCGTGTATGTTTAACAAAAGTGTCTTGTTTTTTGTAAAAATTTGACAAGAAATTAAGATTTATTTTATGTCATTTTTATTAAATTATTAATTTGACCTCCTGGGAACAATGAATCTATATAAGTATTAGTTTTTGTTGATAAAAATATAAATAATGGCGTAATATTGTCCATTAATAATCCTCATTCAGAAATTTTTTACTTTGCTCAATTCAAAGAAATACGTAAAAAGGATGATTTAGCTATTCATCCAGTATTTTTTTTACAAACTGCTGGTTTATCCAATGTTTGGAGGTGAAAGTATTGAACCTTTCCAGAAAAAAGAAGCAGAGATTTTTCATCTAATTTTTAACATCCCATGACAGCCCGTAATCTCTCAAAAAGACACGCAAAAGAAACTCCTGCTACTCCGCCCGGATTGTGTGAGTGAGCTTGTCATCAAAATAGAAGTAAGAAAATCAAGGAATTTTTCATTTTTTTCTAAAAATCATTTCAAATTCAATGTTAACCCGGTTTGAATCCAATATTTAAATTAGCATTGTCTAGTTAATTAAAGATTATGCAAATATTTGGTAGAAAAGCTGTCTGGAAATGCAATTTGAAAATAAATTGAAGATCAGAACAAATGCCAAAAAGTGCAAAAACCTTATTTTTATTACCGGGTATAGCAAATAAGTGTTTATGGATATTAAACATTTAGAAAACATTGCAGCTCGTGCAGACAATCCAACAGGATTTACAGCTTCACCTATATTTCAACGAAGTCGTGTCGTGTTCAAAAGCAATAATTTTTATTTTTACTGTTTTGCATTTATTCCAATAAAAACTGAAGCTTTTTTTTGGAAAAGATCATTCTCGTAGATTTCATTTAAAGAAGAAAGCGTGAAGGCGAGCCTTCACGCTTTCTTCAGGCTTGGAGCCTTTTTCTCGTTTCTACATCCTTTTCCTCTTATTTCAGGCTTGGCTTTGGCAGATTGCAAACAGAAAACAGATGGAGACGTTTTGCTGGGAAATATAAACAAAACTCAAAATATACTACGAATACGTATTCAAAACTTCAAAACAGTGTTTTTCAGTTCGTCTAGAATCTTCACTCACAACAATATTCTCAGAACAGAGAAAGAAGGAGAGGATAAAAACTATGAATGTTAAGGGAAATCCTTGGAGATGTAGTAAATCTTCATTTTCTCTGTTATTGCGGTTGTTTACAGATAAAAAATAAAGTCAAGGGATCCTAGAGCAAAAGAGCGTAGATATTTTCAACAGGTGCATAATTTTGTATAAATTATTAATATTTACCAGAATGACCAACGGTATGGAAACGGTACCTACCTTATTAAATTAGGAATAATTTTTGTAATTATGTTAATGACGAATTGCTACAACATTATTTATTTCCTGTAAAAATTGTTGTATTACAGTAGACAAGGTTATGTTCACTTGAATATGAAAAGAAAAACAATATTTGATTAGATTAGAGAAAACTAACTTTTGAATGAAATACTTTGTTTTTAATTTTATTCAAATTTTCTCTGATTTGTTAAAATAAGTTTTATAATTAACTACAAGAATGTGGCAAAGTTTAAAATAAATTATAAAATTACGAGTAGATATGAAGGGAATAGTAGATAACGAGCAAAGTGTTATTTCATCACTTTTTCATGAATACAAATCTTCATGATGAAAAATTGTGGCTTTTGGAGTTTACATGAACAATTAAAAGGTCGTACCTGTGAGACTGCTTGAAAAAGCTAAACCGGAAGTAGGGAAGGTAACAAGCTTAGATTTTTAACAAAAAACTTTGGAACATCATTCCAATGTCTAAAAATACGTTTAAAGTTAATTTTAAAAATGCCTTTTTCAGAATTATGAAAAATTTTATTTCCTAAAGACTTTTTTCTTTAAGTAATAATTATGATTTTAATTTAGTTTAACCTTAAGCTTTGAGAAAACATTTTAAGAAGTCGCAAATGTATTTTTCTACCCATTTTATGATAAATTGAATAGATCGGGTTTTAACTTCATCGAAAAGCAAATTTATTCAAAGGTTTCAATATTTTTCTGCTTTGACTGATAGCTTTTAAGTTCAATCAGTCAATTTTATTTTGATAAAGAAAGCTTAACCGGAAGAATTTAAAGTTGACTACTCTGAAATTTCAGGAAATATCAATAACGGACATTTCTACTGCTTCAGAAAAACAAAAGCCAGGAAAAGCTCAACAAATCTCAGTAATTGAATATGTAACTAATTACATTTTTTAATTTAAAGCTACGTAGTTTGACCTAGAAATGTATTTAAATTGGTGAACTTGTCAACGTTTTAAAATTAAACAACTTGTCAAGAATTACAGCATTCCTTTACATTCCTAAGGATTTTGTTTTCGTAAGCCTCCTTTTTTGTTATTTTTTGGACAACTTTATGACATTTTAAGGAGGATAACATAAACCGGTGGGATTAGGTTTTTGGGTAGGAAAAAAGTGAAAAATAAACACTTCTGTTCCTGTCTGAAAGGAACCCGTTTTTTAGAAAGTTTAAATGAGAAGTATGACGATAGTAAACAAAACTCTGGAATTCTTTCACTCAACTTCTTTTCTTCTTGTATGTGGTTCAATAAAGCTTAAAGCAAGTGGAAATGTCACACATGTCAACGACACACACAAGACGAAAGAAAGGAAAAAGTTCTTTTTGCTAGATTTTAAGAAAAGTCACATTTTTAGAGAAAAACTGAATTTTAGACTTTCTTATAGTAAAAATAGTGCATATTAAACAGGAAGAGGACAGACAAGAATATTGAAACTTTTAACCCGTTACATTTCCTCTTTTGAATAGATTATTTAAACCGTCATTATTAAGATAAGCATTACTACTTTTTTATTTCCTGGAATAGGTAGACTTTTTTCTATTTTTGTCGCCTGTTGACCACACGGCAAAGGAAATAGCAGATACGGCTTCTGTTTGTATATCTCGTCTCTGAGCCAAACTTTTCAAAAGATTCTTTGGAAAGCGATAGCTTTGCTGTGGTCTCGTTGCGTAGAACGAGGCTATTTTAATGCCCTTTCCGTTTCAATATTCAATGAATTTTACATTTCTACAAAGTTTGGATATTAAATGAAAAAATAAATTCCCGTTTCTTTGGAACGATACAGTATTCCAATATTTTTATTACCAGTGTTTATAGCCAGGAATGGAAAAAAGATTTTAAAAATTTGTTGTAAATAGCCGAAACGGCGTTTGCTTCTTTGTGTAAACCGCAAAAGATTATATAAAACTGCAGGTGGTTGTACTCAAATTCCCCTAATTTGCCCTATCAAAACAAACTGAATTACTCTCACTGCAATCGAATTAAGGTTATTTAAAATCTTTACTAAAATTCTATCATCCGAATTGTAGTAATTTTAAAGGCACATAAATATTTAAATGTTCCGAAAAACGAAACTTTCAAAATATCCAGTGTAGAAAATTTCCTGCATTTTACTCAGTTTATTACGCATTTTATGAATTCTAAGACTAGCTTATGTAAAACAGGAAAGAAGACATTCATGATGCAATATGTACACTATAGAAGGTTCTAGTATAAGGGAAGAGATTTTAAGTACCCTTAAGGCTATCCTTGTAATGCATTTGAAGGTTTAGATTGGGGAAACGTTTTTATATTTGTAGGATAGAAAGTTTTCAGAATGAATTGAAAAAGGGGACGCAACTCAACGTAGAAGAAATGAAGCCAACAAGAAAGAAAGGAGCAGCAGTGTGAGAGTGAGCAGAACAGATAATTAACTATTTTTTGAGCACCAAAAATAATTATTTACAAGCAATTTAAACTGATTAATTTTGCGAATAATAAAGTAGTCCCTTGGATATTTTGTTTAAAGATGAGAAATAAAACTTTGTGCAGTGTTTTACTTTTATTTAGTGCAAATTATATTAATTAACTTTTGGGCATAACTCCTCCATTGTCATTGTTAAAAGACCGAACTCTTTGGAACTTTGCAGTGGTTAACTGCTTAGTTTTCCAACATCCAGGAAAATGCACTAAAAAAGCGGAGAAAATAAATGCAGGAATGTAAAAGAAGGTTTTTCAAGGAAATGTAAAGTCTTGGTTATAGTAGGAAACCAATAGACCGTGGGCAACGGGTGTTGAAATCATTATGACGAGTTTAAGCAGAAAATCCACTCTTAGGAACACGGACACATCAACCAATGCAATCAGGCAGCTGCACAAATAATATTGCAAGAAAAGTAATAGCTTCACTATCTTTTCTGGGTAGCATCTATACAAATTATAAATTAAATTACAAATAAATAAGATTTATAACGTTTAAATTTGCATAAATTATTTGTACGTAATACTGATCTTACTGCTACGCAAATAACATCTGAATAATCATAATTTTCGGAGATTCGAATACAATCAAAGAAAAAATTAGTAAACTTCGTAATGATTAGGATTGTATCCGGTGTGTTTATAACAATCTGTTCAAAATATTTCAATTAGTTTAAGTATTACAGGACAGTAACTGTTTGTCTGTCTGTCTGCAATTTACAGTAGAGATAAAAAAAGTAACACAAATAAAACTGACCAAAAAATAAAAATATTAACCTTAGCCATCTCGTGTTTGTGATAACGGCTGAGGTGTGTATTCCGCAGCGAGGGGCGACCTTATATGAGGATCGTCCTCAGCTTCTCCATTCACACAGCATTTTTCTTGCCAGCTGAGGAAGACGAAGACAAGGAGCGTAAAAACCGTTGGAACGCAAAAGCCCACCATGATTTGAAAAGTAGTAATTAATCCAACAAAAGATTATGAACCTATTTCATCTTTGTTTTTAATCCTGCACAGAAGTGTCTAGGGAATGCAACAATGCAAATTAATTAGAAATCAAAGTTTTGTGGTTTAGAAACGGTCGCAGATGCAATTAAAATTTAAGTTTCTTTCTAATCCCCCACTAGTTTTCTACAGAAAGCTGTCTTTATCGGTAAACGTTTTAGTAAAAACGCGATAATAACATCTAAAAACACTCAAAGAAGTTTAAATCTCTCATTGGTACAAACTTAGCATTAAAAATATTCCAAATTCTAATAAAACGGAGCAATAATCTATTTATCACTTTTCTAAAAATATTCTAAAAATACTGTAAACGGATATTAATTACGTCTTTGTTACAATCCGGAAAAATTTATTCATAATTTCTTTTATTTTAAAATTTATGAGCCATCATTTTGATTTGGAACGGGAAACGGAAGAAGGAATGATAAACCGGTGCCCTTTTCCCATGCAACCTTCTCACTTTTTCTGCCGAGCTTCATCTGTACTCCATCGCTTTCTCTTTAAACTCCATTGCCTTTTTTAATAATAACTTCAGCTTAGCTAGTTCTAGATGGAGTGGGAGAAGCTTAAAATTTCTGAGCTGCAATAATATTCCAATTTTCTGCTAAAGCTACTTTTATATTTTCCAGATTATTAAAAAGAAGCCAAAGCATGCGAAATTCTGCATATTATTATCCCTTGAATGAACATTTTCAGATTCCTTTGGATATTTAAACGAATTGGATCAAACTAGTCGGAAGCCGGTCAATAATATATTCTTTCCGTTGTATTTCATTATTCATAGATTCAAGATTTTCTACCATGCAATTTCATTATTCTGTTCTTCTCAGAAAGAAACAAAAGTTTCTCTATTCTTGTTCATCCTTAAAAAAACAGTCACAATCATACAAATCCTAACAAAGGAACAATGTTTTGCAACAATGATTGCACAAATAATAGGATTGTCAATAGAAAACGTTTATCTTTTGTCAAGAATTATGAAGGAATCCGTTGAAACTTCAATATTTTGATATTGCTTGAAGACCTAAATGTTTCCTAATTTAGCATTATTGACGCATAACTTTAGATTTATATTGAACATATCCGTTTTTAAACTTGCTTACAATTTTAAACAAAAATTAGGCAACTTTTAGTAAAAGATAGCTTCTTGTTTGAAAAGAATGCTGGGGCAATGAGAGATCACTTCGTAGTCTCCTGGGGACTAGAGCTGTAGATTTCTTTTGTGAACCCGCCAACATGGAAGTTAATTTTAGGCTTTATCGTTAAACTTTTTTAAATATATTTAAAACCTGATAAAATTATTAAAATAATGATGAAACTCTACATATAAAGGTAATTTTTTCTAAAGAAGCAATAAATTTCTTACCCAGGCTAACCTCTGGACTCCAAATGATTAGCCAAGCGTAGATCATCATCCCACACATCAAATTGCTGTAATATTTAAAATTTAATTAACTTTTTAATTTCAAACACTTTTATATAATATCTTACCAATTCCTCAGCCCGAGCACTCCGCGATACATTTCCCTAGTGAATAGATTCATTATTAATAATTTATTATAGATTTATTCATTGATTAGCAATCCCCGAGGATTTTTATCCGTTAAAAAACACTTTTATTCATTAAATTAGGAATTTAATTGAAATAAAAAAATAATTGCTAACTCACATGCAGCAGTGTTACTGTATTGGAAAGAAAAAATCAAAATCAATTGTTTTGCGAAATTTAAACTTTTAAAATAATATTGAAATGCAACTTTATTAGATTTCAAATAACTAAAATCCTTTTGGGTTATTTAAATATAATTCAATATACAAATAATTAATTACATACTTGCTCAATTTGATTGAAATTTGCAAAAAATCGATTCAAAGTTTTCATTAAAATCCGAAGCAATCAACTTAGCGTAGTGTAAAGCTGACGATATCTTTGAACAAAGAACCGAAAAAAAACAAAATTAATTAACTTTATCCGCAATTCACTTTTTTTCTCTTGTCAAATCTTCTTAAGTACTTTCTCAAACCCCACTTGTCATCTTTCTTGCCTTATTAAAATTCTAGGATTATCCAAAAAGCCTCCAAAAATGTAGATTTTTATCAAGAAAATAACCTAATTTTTCACTGAAATAAAGAAATAAGTAAAAAATACTTTAGAAGGGAAAAGTTCACTCACTTTACAGGTTTTCTAATTAGTGAAGACAAAAAATCTGCCTTAAAGTCCCCTACAGAATAAAAATAAAAAACAAGAAATTCCTAATTAAATTAATCCTACTTTAGTTAACCAAATTTACATTCAAAAGCAATAATTAAAAAGCAACAGAATGTTTAATTGTGCAATGACGTTAATTTTCTACGTTGAAATGCTTTTCAAAATTACTTTTGAAATTATTTAATTTTGTAAAAACTGGAACGCCCCAAGTTGAAAATTAAAACAGGACAAATTTTCCAAATGAAGATGGGTTTTGAGTCTCAGATGTAATCTAACAGGTTTGTACCAGATCTCTTTTCGAAATAGTTAACCAGCATTAAAATAATTGTTGTAAATAATATTAAAACTTCTATTAAGATTAAGATTCCAGGGTGATATCTTCACTTGTATTTACTTGGTGCAGTTCATCCGTCAATATTTCATATGATACCTCTTCCTGTCAATTTTAAACTAATATCTTGTGCACGAGTGAAAATATTTACTAATCAATATTTAATTTCGCAAAAATTCGCAAATTTTAAACGCTTTTTCTGCGAATCTTCACACTTGGGAACTAAACATATCAAAAGGAGAAAACGACTTATTTTCTTGTTCCATCTTTTGTGGAATCACAAATCTTCGGTATATTTTGTACTTATTTATTATTTTTTAATAATGTGCGTGAAAATTATCAACACAAACATGAAACTTTCATCTGTCAATATTTGGCTTTTAAGCAAGAAAATTCAGAAAACTCTCCCTTTTATTCTCAAGCATGAGTTGTTATAAAACTTTGTTTGGTCCTTCCCTCTCCTTCTCATTTTCATGCGGGAAAGGATATGAAGCATTGCATAAAAACCAAGCGTTTTCATAAGAATAATGACACTGTAAAAATGCAATATAGGGATATAGGTTGTAAAGAAAGGGCCAAATCAATATTTTGTGCATTGCAAAAGCAATGCAAATCAATTTCAAATAGCTTCTTTTATGTACTCATTTGCTTGGAGCACAGAAGGATGTATTGTGCTTGTGCAGTGTATCAAACTATGCATAAAAGGATGTAGCATGCTTGTGTTCATTTTTCTATGCTTCTCATTTTAGGACGAAGTTTTGAATGGACAAATGAAAATTGAGAAGGGTCCCCTCTTCTCTCTTTTCCAATTTTGTGTGATAGAGCAAAAATTGAGCAAAAAATCACCCGAGCGAGCAGCGAAGCTCATCTCCGAAGCTAAAAAATACCGGAGTTGGGTTTGAGCTCACCTCAATGTGAAAATCGACCTCACCTTCCGCTCTCTGTTTAACATGCAAATGAGCCTTTTGAGTGATAAGATTTGTATGTTTTTTGCTGTGCACGCTGCACGTCCTTTATTTTTACATTGTGCACTGTACTAGCTGGGGCTGGGCATGTAAGATGCATCAGTGTAGATGAGATTTTAATGTATTTGTGTTTTGTATTAAAATAATGAGTAGAACATTCCGGAAATCCATCGAACATTCTAGACGTTTCTAAATCCTTCTTGAATGTTCTGCAGCTTTCTTAAGGTTGTAGTTGTAGATTTAGGAGCATGCAAATCCGCCCCCCGTCCGCTCTCTGTTTAACATGCAAGTGAGCTTTGAGCGATAAGATTTCTTTGTTTTTTGCAGTGCACGCTGCACGTCATTTACTTTTACATATTGCACCGTAACTGCTGGATATTGGCATGTAAGATGCATCTGTGTAGATGAGATTTTAATGTATTTGTGTATTTCTTCCTAAAACAAATGTACAGAATAGTCCAGCATTCCATCGAACATTGTGGATGTTTCCAAATATTTCTCCAATGTTCTGCGGCTTTCTAAAATTGCACATTACTAACAGGCATTTGAGTTTTTCTGGCCTACGGAATTGCAAACCAACCTAATATGGATCTTTTAAAAAAATATTTCAATGCTTGCAAATAAAAGCTTTAACACGACTTTAATAACCCAACACGTTTTTCTCATTTTATCATAATTTAATCACAATTGTAATATATTTAATACTTTTCAATTCATGTCTTCATCAAAATAATATGTATTTCTCTAGGATTATATTTATTCAAATTTTGCAGGACTTGGCTTCCGGTTTTCTCTTCAACATTGATTTACTTTCTTTTTGTTCAATCCACATTTGTGCTTGAAATGTTCACTAAATCTGGTAATCTTTTGTGTGGATGAAAATGGACAATGCATAAAGCCAGAATAGGTCATCAAATAAATGTTTCTCCCTGAAAGGGGATAATTTGATTACCAGATTAAAACCAGGGACATCTGGGCCACCTTTTTAGCCTTTTTTTATAGGGAAAAGGGTTATTTATAATCATGTATAAATACTTATATGAGTTTGGGCTTTTTACTATATTCGACTAGAATCTATGCATTGACAATTTAAAATTAAAAAATATATTAATTAAAACCTTGCGGCTTTTGATTTTTAAGGCAAAAGCCAAGACAACATGTTTGTTTCCGAAATGCTCGTGGCATCAATCTTTTTCTCCTTTCTTTTCTTGGGATGTCTTGGTCAGCTACGCAAATATTCTGAGCTACGCAAACAAATTAAATCCAGGTAATATCTAGTCGTTAAAAACACAATGTTACTTGGGTTTGATATAAAAACAGTCAAATTTATTTCATTGTCTTGGTTTTCCGTTAAACGCTTTGTTTGGAATTTAAATCATCAAATTATTAGAACTCCGCTCGTCAAAATCACCAAAATGGACAAGCTTCAGCCATTTTCAACATTAAATTTTATTTTACCTAGAAAATTCAAACGATCTAAAGGATTAGCATAATTTTTATTTAATTACGAATTTTTTAAGCAGTTTATTACTAGTTTGAAAAGCTAGTCATGAGGTCGGTATGATTGTCTGTCTGTCTGTCTTAATTCATTTAACTAACTCATTTACTTCATCAAGTAACATTTAGTTTCAAATTAATATAGTTTGCACAAGTGAACGAGTGGATATTTTTACTAATCAATATTTCATTTCATAAAACTAATTCCTTTTAGTAAAATTATCGCAACTTTTATTAAAAGGCAAACCATGCTAGGGAATACCTAGGGTTGACTAAGCAATATCAATATACTCAACAATTCAATTAGGTCTTGATAAAACCTTACCGACAAGTTCTTGATAATATCGATAATATTGATAAGGCCAAAAAAGCGCGCGTACGTTTAAAATTAGTGTTTTTCTTGTATTCCGTACAAAAGTCTAACATTAAGCAAATTTATGCAAATTATGTAAATGGATTAAAATACATTGAAGTTTGCCTTATCGATATTATCAATAACTGTCGATAATATTGACAACCAGGCCACTTTCTCGTTAGCTTATTGTTTATCCGACAAGTACACTCTAGGAATACCCCGCACTCTTCGGCACATTTCTTTATTGATTTAGCAAGATGAAGTCAACACATTACTCGTTGCAAAATCAAAAATCTCAGATACCAAAGTCAGTATCTTCTTTGTCTCAAAATGTCTCAAAATGTCCCAAAATATTTCGCATAGAATTTCCATGCAAAATTCTAACTTTTATGATTTCTCTTTGGATATTGCTATTTATGTACCTTCTTTATATTAACGTATTTATGTTGCAAATTTAAGCTTTTTTTATTGAGAATCTTTACACTCACTTTGGAACTAATTACAAGGATTAGGAAACGGATATCATGCAAATTTCTCTTTCTGTTTTTCTCGATTTTTTAAAAAATCGAGTGCAAATATGATCAGCCCTTCTTCAAATCATATTTCAACATATAATCTACTAAAATGTGCATTGAACATTTGAAAGAAAAAGATACAGGTGGCAATGTTTACTTTGGTAGAACTGTACAGGATTTGGTCTGATCCAATATTTAAAGAAATAAACGTCATTTCATTTCAAGTTTCAAGGATTTTTTATTCTTAACCGTTTCCACAAACTATAAAACTCATCCGCGAGTAGCGTAGCCAGCAACAGATGAACCAAATTGAGGACTATGGAAGTGATAACTGCAGCAAATCGCAGCATCGGCATCATCGTATTTATTGAGAAAATAAGAATAAAAACAGGTACAGGGTGGTCAGCAGGTCGCACCGGTGAGGAAACATTGGAAGTGAGGAAAATGGATGCGGAGAGGGTGAGAATTACAAAACAGGAAAATGTGAAGGAAAAAGTTGTTTTTTGAAACACGGGGAATTGGCCAAGAAAACGGCCAAGATTGTGATTACGGGGGTGAGGACAATTTAGGCTTGCCTTGTTGTTGATAAGATGAAAGGATATTCTTTTAAAAATAATTATTTAAAATTTTGTTAGAGCCAATTTAAGGAGGAAACTCATTGGACAAGTCGAAAGCAGCCGGCCGCTGGAAAACGAAGCAACCAGCGACTGTCTGCTTTTTTCGTGCTCACTTGATTTTTCAATGGGCACGACGAGCGAAGTACAAGTTGCAACGGTTGAACCGTGAAAGATAAATTTCCCAAATGAAAATCCCCACCAACCGTAATTCCCCCCAAAAGTTCTCCAATCTCGGCGAATTTCCACCAGGGCGTATTCCCACCAGAGGGAATTCCCACTAGGGCGGTTTCTGACCAGCGTAAATTCCCACAAAGGTAAATTACCCCCTGGGTAAAATTCCCACCAAGACGAATTTCCACCAGGGTGTATTCCCACAAGGGTAAATTCCCACCAGAGGGAATTCTCACCATGGCCATTTCTGACCAGCGTAAATTCCCACAACACCAAATTCCCCCAGGGTAAATTCCCACCAGGGCAAATTCCCACCAGGGTGTATTCCCACAAGAGTAAATTGCCACAACAGCAAATTCCCACCATGGTAAATTCCCACAAGGGCAAATTCCCCCAGGGTAAATACCCACCAGGGTGAATTCTCAGTAGGGCAAGTCTCCAAAACATTTCCAACCAAAATTTCCAACATCCATTGCCATCAAAAGTTCTACATACAAAAACTCCGTTGGTACCTAATAATGTGAATAATATCATATATGTCCCACCAAGGTAAATTCCCACCAGAGGGAATTCTCACCATGGCCATTTCTGACCAGCGTAAATTCCCACAACACCAAATTCCCCCAGGGTAAATTCCCACCAGGGCAAATTCCTACCAAGACTAATTTCCACCAGGCTGTATTCCCACAAGAGTATATTGCCACAACATCAAATTCCCACCAGGGTTAATTCCCACAACGGCAAATTCCTCCAGGGTAAATACCCACCAGGGTGAATTCCCACCAGGGCAAGTCTCCAAAACATTTCCAACCAAAATTTCCAACATCCATTGCCATCAAAAGTTCTACATACAAAAACTCCGTTGGTACCTAATAATGTGAATAATATCATATATGGTGCAATTTTCACTGGTGGGAATTTTTCCAGGTAGGGATTTCCTCTGTAGCAAGTTTTCACATGTGAGAGTCCGTTTGTGGGGGAATTTTATATGGTGGGAATTTGCCCGGGTGGGTGTTTCGGCGGTTGGGAGTTTCCCCTGGTGGAAATTTTTTCATGTGAGGGAATTTTCCCGGTTGGGAAATTTTTATGGGTGGAATTTTCTGGACACCATAGAAATCTGACTGCAGTGGGCACGGTCACCAAGGTGAAGCAAAGCACAGCCGAGCGGAGGGGCAAAAACCTGCACCCGGCGACTGTTTGCACTTTGCAGACAGTGAGCACGAAAAACGCTGCTGGTTTTTCCTGCAAAAGTCGACTTTAAAGCTCAATGAGTTTGCTCCTTTAATGTAATCTTTGACAATTTAATATTATTCTGCTAAATATAATTAAAATTAGCGTTAAATTATGCAAAATGGCAAAAATATTAAAATTAAAGTTTTTAAGAATGCTTAGCTTCTGCGCAATTTTTTTAGTGTTATGTAATCTAGAAATCATATTATTTTAGGTTAATAAGTTTATTCTCTTAATAGTATCCAAAAATTTAGAAAATTGAACTTTTACTTGAAAATTTCAGTGCCGCTTGCAATATTTTAGGAAGAACCAAAACAAACTCTCCAAGATACATTCTCATCAACAACGTTTTAGTTTACTGGTTAACTCTTACTATACTACTATACTACAAATGAGAAATGACCAGCTGTTCCTTCAGATCGCAATTTAAAAATGAAAGATTGTTTTAAGCAAGTCCGGCACGCTTAAAAATAAAAGGCAGCAAGCCTGCTTAGACACTTGCTCGAAGCTTGCAAAAACACAAAATAGCATGCAAATTATTTTCCCATCTTAATACTTCTAACTTAATATAACATTAGTACTGATTAATTTTTTTAATTTTTCATTTTTTTGCAAAAACCGTTAGCAAATTTGCAAATTTATTTGCATATTCTTTGTTTTCAAGTTACTGTTTGAATGATATGCTACATGCCATAGGT
>JAANSO010001016.1:0-20436 GCA_036507315.1 Lepidocyrtus fimetarius | reverse complement strand
CCCCCCTGACAAAAGTGCGCTCCGCCGCGTCTGATTTGAATGCGGTGTATATAGGATCCCGATGCCACAGTCGTGGTGACAGTTGCGAGTACTCACCACCACCACCGTACTGCTTGGATTCGGGAAGCCGTTCAAGTTCCTCCAAACGGTAAAAAATAGTTAAACTAATTATCATTTTTCACTGGTTTGAAATAATTATCCATATGCAGAGGTTTGGTATGTAAGGAATTATTACGTTGTGCATTGTAGGGACTTGGACAGTTACGGACGGGGACGAGAGAGTGATAGGAAAAGAGCAAAGTACTCGCCTGATCGTAACGTTCCACATTCGTATTATCAATTAGGAGGACGAGGTAATTCATGGTTAAACAATGCTATCTTTTTACTTTATCATAGTTCAAGAAGTCGTTTTCTTAGTTTTTGTTTAATTTTATTTTTTTAGGATCTTCTTCTCCTTTAACATGGGTCAAGCGAAACCGCCGTAATGAGAGAGGAGACGATTCTCTTACAGAGTAAGTAATACTTGCCAAAATAATAGATTTTGTATTTAAATATTAGTGTTATTTGTCAATGATTGTTTATTTGTTTATATGATAAAACGTATAGTGATGATGATAACCCTCTTCAAGAAGCAGTTAAAGCGAATGACAAAAACGCTGTGGTTGAGATTCTCCAAGGGACTGAAAAATACTCTGTTATAAACTCGCGGACAAATGATTATTTTCAAAACACTCCTCTCATCAATGCAAGTCGATACATCAGAAACAAAGAAGAATCAATCGACATGATCAAGATTTTACTGGAAAATGGGTCTGATCCTGGGATTCGGGATTGTTATCGCAGGACCTTCATCGACGTTTTCATCAACCCACCACCTAAGAAGAAAAACTTTCAAGGGCTCTCCAAAATCAGTTCTCAGCAATTCAACAGAATTGTGAAAATCTTGATCAAAACGGGCAACATCCAGTACCTGATGCTTCCGCACTGGGAGGGTGACGGAATGTACATTCTTCAGTCTGTTGTATATCACATTGAAGTTTCTCGAGAAACTATTCAGCTTCTCCACTCCAACGGAATTGATTTTAACAAACTGAACGATAAAGGAAATGGTGTGCTGTATTATGCCCTTTGGGGTAACCAAAGCATTGATATGATAAAGGACTTGATTAAGGTAGGAAAAGCTGACTGGAAGCATGTTAATGAGAACGGCTGGAATCTTCTTCATTTTGCTGCAAAGTTCAATAACATCGATGCTTTCGAGTTGTTTGTTAATCTGGATCCTGGGAAAGCTCTCGAGCTGGCTCAGGGTTTAAATATTAACAATAAGAAACCATTGGATATCTTCCGGTCTAAAGGTAGACTGAACTATGGTAGGGCAAAGGCTAAGTTGAACTTTGTCAGTGGAGATCGGTTTTGATTATTAGAAAATAGAAACAGACGATTGAATTACTAATTATTATGATTTGGGATGATTTATTTAAAGAGATAGATGTTTTGTTGGACCCTACTGTAGTAGTTTATTGTTGCTTCATTTAAGTTTAAAAGATTATTTTATTTTAAAACTAAAATAATCTATGTTTTATGCATGAGTAATATTACATAACGTATTATATAAAATGTTTCTAACGTTTGATCGGATTTTTCTTAACAAAAGGATCGTAATCATGTTAATTTAAAACACCGTTGATTGTTGAACCTTTATTATGTAGATTTTTTATGCACTTTATATTTTATTGTAAGTTTTGGAACGTCATAATAAAATGCTTATTAGTGTTTAGCAGAAAAACGGATTGTTGATTTGCCCAAAATTGCTTATAAATATATCCTGGAGCTTATCTAAAATGATAAAATAAAAATTATAACGGATTTTTTGTTGCCAATTTTGACGAAATAAGTCTTAAAATTATGTAATCTAGGTCGCTGAGTCCGAATATGAGGTCAAACTCCTAAATTTTCGAAAAAAAATCGAAAAACTCTAAATTTTATGCTTGTAATTAGGCGTTTTTATCCATGGTTAGTGAACGATTGCAATATAAATATCTAACTACGCTACCTAATATTTAAAACGATAAAAGATAATAGAATTTGCATTATTCTCAACACACATGCATACAACAGAAAGCAAGCCCACGTACGTTTTATTCTTTCACGTTGTTGTCAAAATTCCAATCCACTACTTGGCAAATATAGAGAACCTTGTGTAGGTCGATGTAACAGTTATAGCTCTGTTTTTCTCCTTTTACATATTATTTACAATTTAAGATAACAATGATAGGAAAATACCGGAGTCATTATTCTCTTTGTTTGTCATCCTACACACAACACAAACTTATCATTATGAAATGAAACCGTCTTTTTAAATGATCTTCAAAAGAGAAGTTTGCTTCTTCTAGCGACAAAAGAGAAGAAAAGAATAAAACTCACTTTTTCTCTCATATACAAACAACATGAAAAGTCAAAGAAGAAATATATGTGCATAATAACCTAAAGATATTTAAATACTGTCACAACGAATCATATTATCACTCTTCTTAATACAAATTATAACATACAGTGAAAAAAGACAACCTGCAACCGGATCATCATCATATAATATCTCGTCAGTTTTTTATGTCATCTTACTCAACAAAAAATCGTATAAAACCACCAGACAAAATCTAGGTTAAAATTTCATACATTTTTACATGTCCTCATGTCCTCCCTTTTTTAAATACTCTATATAATACCTCAAATCTCCTCACTAAAAAGTTTTTGTATATGAAAAAAAAAACCTTAAATTTGATTACGTTTTTATATATGCACACAAAACCTAGTCGCTTCATTCATTTTTTAAGTTTAAAACTAGTTTAACATTTAAATTACTGCCAAAAAAAACCTCCTGCATATGTGTGCATTGTTATTAGTTCTTTTATGGTAAGTTGATTTTTTTATGACCAGTTTTCAAAATTTGTTACACTTACATATAAATTCATTTTTGTTGTTGATTGATGATATGAAATGGTAACTTTCGTGTTTAAACATAATCCTCTTCTCAATCATTTTCAGTTTTTGTTTAGTTTTCATAATGATAAGAACATCATATTAATTGATACTCTTCATGTGTGTCATTTTTAGTGTGTGTGTTGATCTTGAAAACACACTTTATTCTCTGATTTGTCAAACTCTCTCTGTGTGTGTGGTTTATATATATATAAACTCAAAAGTTGTACAGTTGTAAAACTGTTCGTGTAAAAAATTGAATATTTATTAATCTACGCAGTTTCATAATTTTTATATATTTTTTTTACTACAGTTCAGTTAAATATCTGTGTGTAATAAATTACAAAAAAATATTTCATGTTTCTGGAAGGACTCTACTAATAGCTCACCCAATATTCTCAAAATCACAGCATAAATCACAATACAATTTTTAGATTCCTAAAAAACGCACCTGATGACTCCAAAAACCCCAACAAACCTTACCATCCCACACCAACCCACCCTACCCATTATTAAACACCCAACAAAATGCTCAGAAAGCTATTTTCCCCACTCCGTTCAAACTCAACCTCCTCATCATCGTCCTCATCCTCCTCGTCCCCACTATCAATTCCAGAACATGAGGAAAAAAGCAAACAATCTTCTCCAAACAGCAATCTAAGTTCTAACAATAATGGTGGCAATAATCAACAAACTGATCAAACCATCAATCCTACAAATCAAGAAAGCAACAACGAAGAAGAAGCAATAAACAACGAAGACGTGTTCCTAATCCTGTCAACAACTTCTCCAAACTCCATCCCAACCGTCCGCGGGGAATACGTTTACAACAAGAACGATTCCATCAACGTCTCAGAAGATGCTTACAAAAATGGATTCCCAATTATTAATAACGAAGACGCTAATAACAAGAACGGAATCCAAATCCCTACAAACAACAATCCACAACAACTCTCTCCAGCACCACCTCCAACACCAGCAACATCTTCAATATCAAACACGCACGCATTCGCGTTCAAGTACTTTGTCCATAAATTGCTAAATGGAAGTAGTAGTAGTAGCAGTAGTAGTGGAGGAAGTAACCCAACATCTCCGGAAAATAACAAGACCTCATCAAATCCTCAAACCGAACACAATGTGCAAAATGATGATGATGCTAGCACAAGCAACGGCGGCCAGAGTAACGGTGGTGGCGGGATTGTGAACGTTGTTGGTAAGAGCTTACTTAACGTAATTTTACTCAAAATTAGTTTAGAAACCGCCACTGATTATGATTCATGCACGCGTTTCTTTCACTTTTTTGAATGACTCATTCATAAAAATATACTCTTTTGAAAACTATATACGAATGAGTCATCAACACACGCTATCTATTTTATTCAGCTTTATGAAAACTTTATAGTGAAGTTTTTCTACCCACGCTACGCTACTATTGTGGTGAATCCTACATAGACCCTTAGTTAGCTACTAGGCCTTTTTACTAAAGCTTGCTTTAAACAGCAACACGTTTCTATCTATCTAATAACCGCCATGTAAAAACATCTTTTAAAAAAATGCGAATATTATAACATTTTTGCAACATATATAAAAAACACGTGATTAATTTTAACTTAACACACTATATACATAAATATACATTCAAAATTTATATAAATGCATCACAACTTGTGTGAATCACAAGTAGGTATGAGCATATATTAGTTAAAGAGCTTCTGTGTAAAATTGTTAAGTCCCCCAACCGTTTGTTTGTCCCTTTCAGTTAAAAACTAATTCAAAATATTTAAACGAACAACCCACGAGCTTTATATAGAGCTCTTATAACCACGCACAATCAACATTTTAGAAAGTTTTTCATAAACAAAAAAACCTAGTAAACTTGTTGTGGCTGGTACTATACGTAATCGCATATATCGCATGTTTTGTTACTACTACATAAAAATATATAATCGCTAAATACCAGTAAGTTTATGTAAAAAAAAGTCTAATATAAACAGAGACATACAGAATTATAAAAATAAAAATTGAACGAAATAATAAAAATGATATATCGCACTCACTCTGTTTCATAAAAGAGAGTCGTAATAATACACAAAAAAATACACGAGAGACTATAGTGTTTTTCGTATTATTATGGTTCACCAGTGGACCGGAAATTAAAGGAGTGCATTCACGATAAAAGTGCACGCAGGTTAAACATTTTATCTTTATATATTTTTTTGAGTAAAATAATATATTTTTATGTTAAAAAGTTACTGTCAGTTCTAAAAAGAAACGCGTGTTCAGTTCATTCGTATACTCATAATCTGGCAATTCTGATATAACACAAAAATTACTTGACCTGTGTGAGATGAATTAGTTTTGATATTTAAAAAGAACACATTTAAAATTACATATATATTTTATATATCTCCTGAATTGTTTCCCGTGTAGGTGGTAGCAACACACAAACGGATAGTCAACCTGTGCAAACAAATGTTTGTTCTAAATTGGATAATGGCAATGCTACTACTACTACGGTTATTAAGTACACAAGTGATAGAAGCGTACTAGAATGTGATGCTAGTAACGAGGTAATTATTAACGAGTCAACTTCAAGCCAAGTCAGTAGTTCTACAACAAACGGATCTGTTATTGTGGAGTTATTAGGAAGTGACCAACCTCAAATAGATAGTTTGCAACAGTCAACAGAAGAAGAGTCAGGAATTTGCAAAGTAGTACGCAGTAGTAACCACGCTGCTGCAGATTTGCAAAGTGAAGCCGATGATTGTGATGGTGTAGTATTGAAAGAAGAGCAGCGAAAAATTCCAGGGGAAAGCAATACTAGTCTAGAACACGGGATTATTGGAGAAAGCATAAGAACAACAGAACAAAGTAATAACAAAGAAAATCCGAGGTTGTACGAGTATGCGTGGGGTGAAGTGAAGAAGGAAAGTCATGGGAATGTTGTCGTAGTAGGGCTTGTTGACCCAATTATTAGTATTGCGGAATCAAATGAGGAGGATGTTGTAATTCGTGGTATTGTAACAATAGAAGTATTCCAGTGCAGTGAAGTTTCCTCCAGTCAGCAGGTGAGCGGTGGAGGAGTTGTTGCTAATGAAGAAAATGAGGATTGTGATGAGTCACCAGAGTACTATGATCATAATTACTGGGCTAATAACTACTATTTTGACCAGGACATAGTTATGGGGAATCAGCATGGGAGTCATAATAGTGGGAATACTACTGGGGATGGGAGTGGTGGTGGTGGGAAAAGTGAAGGGGTTAAACATGGGAGTAACTTGAGTGTTAAGCAGAGTAAAAGTGGGGGTGGGAGTAGTAGTGGTGGTGGTGGTAGGTTATCTTTGTCAAGATTGTCTTTTGGGCAGGGTGGGAAGAAGAATAAGAATAAATGTAGTAGTAAAGAGCTCGTGATTGTTGGGGAGGAGGTGGGAGTTGGTGGTGGACAGATTGTTGATGGTGAGTTGTAGGGATTTTATAATTTTTTTTTTTGCATTTTTATAATGGGGTTTTAGTGTAGTGACCTATTTGCTAACAATATAGGAAGCATTTACAGTGAGCACACAGTTATAGTTGCATTGCATATATATTCATACAAGTTTAATGGTAAATTAAATCTATGGATATTATACCAAAATGTTATATCCCCTGTTCGTTACACCCGGAACTCTCTTTATGAGCTTTAAATAATCAATTCATGGTCATGAAACATCGTATTTCATGAAGTTTTTTTTATGACACAAAGAGTCGATAGTCATTTCCCTTTAAAGACTCTCATCTCTCTACATACGATATATTTCAATCACTTATAATTTCTGCAATCACTTGAACAACTAGCTTTTTAAAATACTAATATAAACGAAAAAGGTTTTACTGTTTTCTATATAGACAATTCACAAATCGCATCATCCCTATTTCATATATCATATAGCTATATAAACAGGATTTTTTTTTAAAAAAACCTCAACATAATCTCTCTCCTATTCAAACAACTCCTACGTAAACGTATATAAAATGACAACTCTTTTTTTTAAAAAACTCTGCATCTATATAAAATAGTATTTAAAATCTCCTTGTATTACCGAACCACCTGTTTCACAATACATGAGAGCATTTTATTCAGAGAGGAGTATGTATGATACGTAAACCCCTTTTAAACATCTTATAATCTAGTATGATAAAAAGAATCTGTCATGTAATATAAAAAAATATGATGTAGCGTATATTATCTTGTTTTAAGAAACTCAATCCGTATCACACGCTACTAGTATATATAACGATCATGTAACTATTATATTATTCACAGCATATATACATGAATTCTAACAACAACATTGTTTTTATATCCATACATCCGCTATTTAAATTATCATTATCAAAGAACTAATTATAATCTCTGTGTTTTTAACCTAAAAAATCTTTTGTATAGATTCTCAAGTAAAATTAGAGCAAACTGTAGTAGTAGAAGCAAGAGCAAGTGCAGTAAATGACCAACCACCTCCACTAATAATCAACCCAGTTATACTGAAACCTGAAGAAGAAGAAGACTCATCATCTCCAGAATCATTGTCTTCGTCTGTGTATGTTAGCGTGAGGACTTGTCAATCTGGTCATGGGGAGGATTTAACTATTGGAGGTGGTTGTGGGGTTGGAGAGGGTGAAGTTGCTAGTTTTGGTGAGTTTTTTTTAAACGCGAATCTGTTTTATATTGCATTGTTTGTAACGTTTTGTTTTGACGTGTATGTTTTTTAAAAATAGTAACAGCAACGATAGGAAACGACTCGAATCTAAAAGACCCAATAAGCCTACTATCAAACTCATTCAGCACGTATTCAAGCACAACCACGCTCAACGACGTCAACTCTTCCGCAGTGTTCCAAACTTGTGAAGATGATGATGGTGAAGACGGTTCTGTAACTGATTATTCGGATGATGAAGAAGACGACGAAGAGTCTAATACTTTACGGGATACAGATAGTTTAGTTGATGAGGAAGACGTTATGAATAAGTTGGGTGGAGGGAGTAATAAGATTGGTGGTGGAGGAGGGACGGGTCAAGGGTTTACTATACAGAGGAGGAGGAAAGTTGAGTTGAAGAGGGTTCAGAGTGGTGGTGATGATGGGAGTAATAAGAATGGTGAGTTTTTTAAAAATGCTTTACCGTTGCTATGTCGATGTGTTTGTTTAATTTATCGAATATATTATTGAAATTGAAAGAGAATTCTCTGGAATGGGCCGTAAAAATGAAAATAATTAGGGATAATATTTAAATTGGAAAATTAGCATATAAAATTCATAGCGATTTTTTTATAAAATCATGATTATCGAAGTACTACTCGTGTTACTAGTCCTTGGAGGACTCTTATCCACGAGTAAATTATCTACCCCTATTAATAATGTGCTTAGGACACAGTCAAAGAGTTATTTCTTTTCTCGTAGTAGGGATGATGAATTGGGTTGTGATGAGGAGCAGGATTGTTGTGAATATCATGGTGGATACTTCTGTGTTCTATTAATTTATAGTTTTTATACTTAATTTTGAGATTAATACTCGGATATATAGATTTGTTAAAGTTCAGTGTGTCTTGTTTCCAGCTCAAAACAACAACAACACGACGAACAATAACAATAAAGACAATGCCCCATCCCATTTAACGTCTCCACCTAGACGTACACCATCCCAATACGCGTACTCAAACAGTATCACAGAGATTCCTTCACTTCAGAACAATGTGTTGAGAAAAGTGGCTAGTCTTACGTTGAATACTACGAGTTCTTCGAAGAAGTCTTCCTCGACTAACTTGAATAATGTGAATAAGGCTAAGCGGAAGTTGACTGGGGTTAATAGTAATGGTCAGAGTGTTGTAGCTAATAGTTCTCCTGAGACTGTTGTGGTTACTGGGGCTGCGTTGCTTGAGTGGATTGCTAGGAATAGTGGGAGTGGGGATGATGAAACGGATAAAGCGGTTGATGCTGCGGCGGAAGGGTTGAGTGAGTTGGGTGTGAAGTGTTGTGAGTTGCTTTGTAGTATCGGGGTTATTGAGAAGATTGGGAGTAGTAATGGGTCGGTTGGGGTGGGTACTGGAGATGTTAAAAAGTTTGAGGTGAGGATGATGCGAGTTTTTTTTTAAAAAAAGTGTTTTTTTGGCATGGTTCAGGTCACTTGAGTTTTTGTTTTCTTATATAGCCGACAGCCTCGTATAAATGGTCAAATACTTCCGTGCAAGTGCCTAAGCAAATCTCAGAATCTCTTGATGATAAGAAGGTTGTTAAAAGAAAGGACAGCGGTACTTCTACCGTATCTGCTACAGAGAATGGTGAACATAAACCGGGTAAATTGAGAATATTTTAATAATCTTTCTGGCATGATTGATTTCTCTCTGGGTTAATAACGTGTGGGTTGATATATATAATTTATATATATGCTTTTTCTTCCTCTTTCTGCTGCTGACGCAATTGTTTGTTACTCTTTTGCTTGGTATATGACGGTAAAATATATAAACCTCGAATTTTTTGATATGCGATAATAATACGTAATAAACTAATACGATTTCCCTAATACGAATACCAAATGAACAGTCCAACAACAACAAGCCCAAATTATCCCTCCAACACGTCACTTATCCCTATCCGAAGACATAAAGATCCTACACCACCACCACCACCAAACCCATCCCGATTCCCAATCAAATAATCTAGAAAAATTCCACCAAACAAAATCCTCCACAACCAGTTTACTCCAATTCCCAACATCACTGCTCCCAACAACAACAGCACACCGCTCCTCCCAACAAAGTATAATTTGTAGGGAGCACTTACCTGAGCCTGGGACAGTTCCTAAACAAATCGAGCATTTCGAGTCAGAGATAGATTTGATGTCGAGGAGTTTAACGAGTAGTTTGAGTTCGGTTTTTAATCTTTGTGCGAATGCTGCTGCTGCGGCGTCTGCCGCTGCTGATGTTGAAGGTGGTGAATTGGGGAGTAATGATGAGAGGATTAATAATTTGCTTGCTGCAACTACTTCTGCTTTTAATGAGAGTGTTGTTGCTGAAACTGCGAGGGGTAAAAAAATTAAGTCTTTATCTTTTTGGGTCTTCTTTTCCTATTTTGAATTAACGATAAAAAAGTTGATTTTGCTAATGAAATATGGATCGTTTTTTTATTAAATTAAGTCCTTCGCGAAGCCATACAAAATTTAGGAAATGAAAAACCAGTAGTGGAACCCAAGTCAATAAAAGATTCCACTACAGGATCCGGTTCAACAGAGGAAGGAATCACAATTACAGATCTGAAAGTATTCGAATTACGTGGAGAACTAGAAACGGTGATACACAAGTATAAAGTGAAAGTAGAGGAGTTGGAGAAGCGAGTGAAGGAATTGGAAGAAGAGAAGAAACTAGTGTTTGAGAAAACTGGGAAAGATGAAGGGAAACAAGCAGCCGGTCCTCCACCACCACCACCGATGCCTTCGGATTCGATGGCTGGTCCGCCTCCTCCTCCTCCACCGCCACCAATGCCGGGAATGTCTGGTCCCCCTCCTCCTCCACCGCCGCCGCCTCCAATGCCTGGAATGGGTACTGGTGGTCCACCACCACCTCCTCCTCCTCCAGGAATGATGAGTGGGCCGCCTCCGCCTCCTCCACCTCCAGGAATGTTGGGGGGCCCGCCTCCGCCTCCACCTCCTCCAGGAATGATGGGAGGCCCGCCTCCACCTCCACCACCACCTGGACTTGGTGGCCCTACTACTTCAGGTAACAATCAAAATGCACCTCCACCACCATTATCAGGACCTGCACCATTTCCACCAGCACCTCCGGGGCTATTTGGGGCGGCTGCACAAGCTAGACCAGGTTAATATTTAACTTATTTTGTAAATAACAACGGTTGATTAAAACCAGTGTTTTTATGTTGAGGATTTAAGTTTAAAAAAACTTTTTTATTCAACAATTTACACAGCACCACGAAAACCAACAGTAACACCTTCAGTCCCAATGAAACCACTCTACTGGACTCGAATCCAAATCAAAATCCCACCAAATCCAGCTCCAATACAACCACCACCACCAAAACCAACCGAAGAAGAGCCTTCTCCCACAAAACCAACGAAACTTTGGGAGAAACTCGAAGAAATCCCGGTAGACTCTTTCGAAGACTTTACAGACCTGTTCAGTAGACAAGTCGTGGAGAAGAAATTGAAGAAAAAGGATGATGATGACTCGCCAAAGAAGCAGCCCAAAGTAACGTTTGCTAAACTTTTGGATAGTAAAAGGAGTCAGAATGTTGGGATTCTTGTGAAATCCTTGAATTTGGATATTGAAACTGTGCGGAATGCTGTGATGGAGTTTGACTTGAGTTGTGTTGATCTTGAGACTATTGAGAAGGTTTATGAGAGTGTAAGTCATGAGTATTCTCTTCTTTTTTAAAAGATTAATGTTGAATGAAAGCTCCATGATTAAAATATTATATATATATGATTTTGTATATATACAGCGCCCTACTCCAGACGAACTAACAATGCTGTCTGATCACGTCATGAATTGTCCTCAAATCCCACTTGATAAACCGGACCAGTTTGTTTACGATTTGTCAACCATTCCTAATTTTTCTGATAGAATCGTTTGCCTAACATTCACGTGCTCATTTTTTGAGAATCTCAACAGTATCAACACAAAACTAAGTAACTTGCGGCTAGTTTGTGACCAGTTAATTAACTCTCCGGATCTGAAAACTATCTTGGCTTTGATTCTTACTTATGGGAATTATATGAACGGTGGGAATATGCAGAGGGGGCAAGCGGATGGGTTTAGTCTTGATATTTTAGGGAAGTTGAGGGATGTTAAGAGTAAAGATAGTAACGTGACGTTGCTTCACTACATTGTTAGGGCTTATATGAGGGAAGTTGAGAAGAGTAAGAAAGGGATTGGTGGGGATAAGCAACAGCAGCAGCAGCAGGATAAGCAGAAACAGGATGGGGAAGAAGATCATGGAGGAACATTGTTCAATAGTAATTTACCAATTCCTGAGCCGTCTGATATTGAGCGAGCAAGTCAATTGAATTTTGATGAAATTGATGGAGAGATTAACAAATTGAAAAGGGAACTGGAGAGTTGCAGTGCAAGGGTTGAGAAGGTTGTACGAGAAGATGAGAAATCCTGTGAGCCTTTCAGGTCTAAAATGAAGGAATTTGTTGAGAAAGCAAGTGGGGACTTGGCAGAGTTACAGGAGACATTTAGTGGGACGGAAGCCACGTTTCAGAAAACTTTGGGCTACTTTGAATTCACTGTAAAGAAACGGGAGCAGGCTACAAGTGAGTTTTTCACTTTGTGGATTAACTTTTGCAATGATTTCAAAACCATTTGGAGGAATGAGCAGCAACGGTTGCTTAAAGAGCGATTGAAAGCTGCTGAGAAGATTGTTAAACAGAAGCGGGGGAACTTGCTTGGGTTTATTAAAAAGAAGCCGAAAGAGGATGGTGGATTTGTAAGTTTTTTGTGTTCTCATAAAAGTTTATTTTCAATCTCTAAGGTTTTTTTTAAAAAACTGTCTGAATTTTCTTTTCTATTTACAGAAAGACCGAATGAAAAAGAAAATGCGGCAACAGCAAGATGATTAAGAAAGTTAAAATTAACTTTGTTCTGTTTTTGTGAGATTAACTAATCATGATGATTAAATTTATTTATTGTCTCTCTGTGATATGTATAAATTGTTGTGTATGTCAGTAAAAAAAATTAATCATAATAAATTCTCTTGTGAGAAAGTTATGTTAAAAATCAATCAATCACCACAAAATTTTTTTCATATGAATTTCACTATTTCAAAGAATGCATGGAAAAAAGACGCGCTGGGTGAACAAAGACTTGCAAAAAAATGGTTGTTATGAAGATTACGCAATTTTTAATTATCAGATTTGCGAAAAGATAAAAAAAGGAACGGTTCTTTTGGCTTTGTTGAGAAGAGCCAAGTCAAAAAAAAGGTGAAAGGCGGAGCAAAAAAGGAAACGTCAAAGTGAACAGGTGACTTTTTGCACTGCTTTTCTTGCTCTTGTATTTCTATGTGTATATGGATGAGTTGGTGGTGGTGGGTGAGTGATTCAGCAAAAAAATACAGGTTTTTAATTTTTGGAGTTTTAATCACAATCAACTAATTAAAAATTAATTAACTGTTCTAAAAAGTAATAAAAATCAGCTGATACAATAATGCCAGTAAAACACGTCCATTCCGACTCGGAATTCGAGTCCGTTGTAAACGGTGGTGGAACAGGTACGGATACATTGTACCTTGTTGACTACAGTGCTTCATGGTAAGTCAAAAGTTTAGAACTACAAAGTGGTAATTAAAAACAGTCTAATTAAAATTAACCAACAATTAATAGGTGCGGCCCTTGCAAAAACATAGCTCCAGTGTTTGAAGCATTGAGTAATAAACATGGACACGCTAACTTTCGATTCATTCACGTGGATGTGGATGAATGTACTGAGATTTCTCAGTCTCAAGGGATCAGGGCTTTGCCTACTTTTGTGTTTTATAAGGTAGTTTTAATAATTTGACAATTTAATATAGATTGTACGGTGCTATTGAACTTTTCAAAACTAACTTTATAACTTTCCAGAACTCAACCTCAACAGAACTATCCCGAATCCAAGGTGCAGACGCTTCAAAACTCGAAGCCAAAATCAAAGAATACGCCCCAAAGTTCCAGGCCAGTTTCGGAGGACAAGGAAACAAGCTTGGTGGTGAAGGAAGTACGGAACAGCCTAAAGTATCCGCTTCTGGAGAACCCTCAAACTTATCTCTGGAGGAAATGGTTCAAATTGCTCAAGCTAATATCGAGTACAGTCTAAGCACTTGCTGTAGGATTGGGTTGAGATTCCAACCTGCTGTACAAACTGGAGTGTTGAATGCTGGAAAGTATGTTGATTTAAGATGATAATTGTGATGATGGCATTCTTTTGCTTTTTTAATCTATCTTGGTATGAATATATATAATTTAATTTATCCCCACACACACACAGACCATTCTTCCGTATCAACCCATCCGAAAAAATCTCAAAATTCCGTGACTTCATCGACACTCTCTTAGAACTATCCGGAGTCAAGTCAACATCTTACGAGCTTCACAACAGCTACCCACCTGGTAAATTAGATGAGTCTGTAAGTGTGAGCGATGGTGGTGTAGCTGGGGCTATGGTTATAGTCAAATTCAAATAAAAATTATGAAAAATGGGTGGTGTGCTTTTCTGCGGTTATGTAGATCAGTTACGAGTAGACACAAAGTTTGCCTTTTTGTGTGAATTATATGAGTAAATCATGTAAATAATGGTCCAAAAAAGAAGATAATCAAAAGCTGTTTGCATGTATGCATGATTTTATTAGATAAAAAATACAAAATCATTAAATTAAATACCTAAATCAGTATCTATTAATTTCGCAATTCTTAACGTAAAAGTTTTACACAAAATAAATTAATCGTTGCGTAAAAATATCATTTCTAAACTGTAATATTCAGATAAAAAATATCATAAACTGTCGATATAATCGATTGATTTGTCTTGTTTTTTATAAGATTGTACTGTACCCCTTTTTTAATATTTTAATAATATATATAAAGCTTTAAGCATTAATTGTAAAAAATAAATTCGTAAATTCTTATAATTTAAAATTAAATAATTCGAACATTTTTGTAAAGAGCAATAATAAATTAATTCAGGTTTGTTTTAAGCTTAAATACACAATGTTTTTTATATGGGTTATGTTTATGTTTAAAATCTCTACATATATATACAAAAACACAAAAATACAATGATTTTACATGCACAAGTTGTTCGTTGTTCAGTTTCAAACAAAAAAACTCGAAATCCAACCAAATTCTAATACATCCCACTAGGTAAATCAGTAACCCTCTCCAACAACAAACTAGGAGACCCACCATTCCCTCGATCTCCACCTCCACTATTACTCAAATCATTAAACCCAACAGAAGAACCTTTCCCACTCTCCCCTTTCCCACCACCACTACCACCAACCATACTAATCTGAAAAGTTTTCTGCGGATGATGAACCAACTGCTTCTTCTTCTTACTAAACATCCCACCACCACTACTACTCCCACCTCCACCACTACTCGGACTCTGCCTACTATTATTACTACTCTCATGCTTATTCATACCAAACCGATTCATCCTATAATCCTGTAAAACAATCAAACTATTCGGTTGTTGAGTTTGAATATTCTGATGGTTTGATTTATTACCACCACCACTCTCAACAACCGGATACTTCCACTTTAACGTAAAATTATCCAAATTCTCCAAACTTTTAACCCTACTCTTTCCCCTACCACTATGATTTTGTATCAAATTCTCCCGTTCAATATGGTTATGCCCCCCATTATTCTCATCAAACTCATCATCATCATCATCCCCCCACCCATGATGATTCCTCCCCCCACCATCCAACTTACTACTCTTAAAATTAGCAAACTTACTAGCCAACCCACCCGTATTAAAATTAGGCAACGTATTAAACAACACGCTACTATTCTCCAACTGCTGCACCACATCTTTAACCCTCCCTCCACTCCCACTACACCCACCATTATGATTACTCTCCCCAGAACTCTCAAACAAGTTAGGCTCCGACCGTATAGCCCTGTTACTCCCACGATTCTTATTAACCCCTAAGGGTCTAGTATTAAGCACAGGTACGATATCAGAGTTAGTAGCCGTTGTTGTCGTAGAACTCTGATCATTAAGCATCTCGTTATTAACGATATTGTGTAGGTCTTCCAGGATCTGGTGAATCTGCTCAGCTTCCTCTTCAGAGTCCACAGGCGTGGTTATAGTTTGTATTGGGGTGGATGATAGCTGTCGTATCGATTGCTTGTTCTTTTTCGTGTATTTTGAATGGGATGGGGTGGCGTAGACTACTTGTTGCACGGGTTCTTGTTTCTGTGTGGGTTTACAATGTATATAGGGGTTTTTAAATGTGTACAATTAAACGTTAAATTATTTACATGTTTACCTTAATCTTATCTTTCAACGTAGCAATCTCTTGCTGTAGCGTAGCCACACTATTCCGCAACTGTGAGTTTTGCCTTACCACAGTGTCCACGTCAACTATGACACGGTCCCACTCTTCTAGCTCTTGTAGTACTAGTCTGGACTCTCGTGCTGGTGATAGCTCAGCGCTCTGTACAAGAAATACATGTTTTTGTTAATGACAGGCGATGAGTACAAAGTATAAATTAATTAAATAGAGACCATCGTACCTTCCTCATAACGTCAACCCTAAACCCAGCCTCTTCCAACTCAACTTGCAAGTAAACTTTAACTTTAGAACTCCCAGCACCCCCAACAAAACTCTTAAAGAACCTAACCCCAGCAGCTTGAAAAACCCCAGCCGCCGCACTACTAACAGCCCCAACTAGCACTTTAAACCGCACAGGCTCACCTAACCTTAACCGTAGTGTACTGAACCCTTCAGAAATCTTAGCAAACCCATCACTACCGCCTTGCTCACAAATAGCGGTGAGTATTTCTAACGCTATCACTCGAGTGCTGGTGTTGGTGCTGACACAGCAGCTAACTACAGAGTAGAGCCCGTGGGGGTAGGATAGTAGTTTCCCGATAGTGTCCAGGTTTCTTAACATTAGGTAGAGGCATTGGATGCAAGACCGTTCGTCTAGTACTAGTTTTCTTTGTTCTCGGAGACCGTTGACGTGGTCTAACGCTTCGTGGATTGTGCGGAGGGCGTCTAGTATGCAGGTTACTCCTTCGCTGTCTCCGCTTACAAACTCTTGGGTGAAGGTTGGGAATGCGGAGCGGAGGTCTGCTTCTAGTTTGAATAGGAGTTCGCTTCCGTTTATGAACTTTTTCATGCCCATTTCGGGGGTTGACGTGTTGTTATTACGGTGGTGGTGTGCGTGTGCGTGGTATTGTGACGTTCCGTGTTTGTTCATGTCGATTAACCCTTGGCCTGGGATCACTGGAGGGTTCGTGGCCGTGTGCTCTAGTATCAAGGATGTTGGTGTGATTTGGGTGTTAGTGTGTGGTAATGAAAGTGTGTTTGAGAATAGGGCTCGGAGGGCGGATGCGTAGTCTTCTGGGTTGTAGAGTGGGGGTCGTAGGTCTTTTTGTTGTTGGGGTGGTGGTGGGTCGTTGTTGTTGTTGTTTAAGGGGGCGTTTGTGGGGGGCATTTTGATTGTTTTTTATTACGTTTGTGTTGAAGGTTTTTTTTAATTTTGAAGTTTCATGGTTTTGGATTTTAATTTTATCATATATAAACTTTCACGGAACGTACACACACACACAAATGGGTGGTTTTGATTATGAATTAAACAGAAAATATTGGTTATTTTTAACTGTATGATTGCTAGTTACAAAAAATAGACACTATATTACTAAAAATATCTTTTTTTCAGGTTATTATTAATAGAGCACCTTGAGAACTTGAACTAAAAATAAAATATTTCGCAATCAAGATCGTACTATGCTGTGGCTTATACAATTTTTGAAAAATATAATTTCTTATTTCGTTAATGATGCGAGGTATAAATAGTTACGTATATGTGTGTAAGGGATTAGTATATGTTCACGGTACTTTAATAATACGTATGAATATATTTTAACGGGAATATTATCGTGTATATTCGCATTGTTGCGAAAAGATATATAGATTGTTTTTTTTTCAAGGGGGATGATTTTATGATGAAGTTGGGTGGTGGTGGATTTGCATTGTGTATGTAGAGGGGATGGTGTTTTTATGTGAGAACAAATGGGGGTTTAAGTATATTGAGAGAGGGTATATAGTAGACGTATATATTTTTTGTGATAGATGTATGGGATGGTAATACCTGTTGCATTGTTGGATATTTGCATTGTTTTAAAAAAGTGAGTTATATTTTTAGAGGGTGTGATGATAAATATATGCTCATTGTTTTTAATGTAATGAAGATGTGTTAAATGCGTTACGTTTTTATTAAAAACTAGAAGATAGCCCGATTCTGTCGCATCGGGTTCTATAGAGTATGAAATTTGACGAAGTAAGAAGCATCCTTTTATAAACAACCTTTTAAGCACAATAAAAAATTCAAGAAACCTAAAACCGCAAGTATTTTTTTATACTAGAAGATAGCCCGATTCTGTCGCATCGGGTTCTATAGAGTATGAAATTTGACGAAATAAGAAGCATCCTTTTATAAACAACCTTTTAAGCACAATAAAAAAATTCAAGAAACCTAAAACCGCAAGAATTTTTTACTGGGAGAAGTTTCTGCCGTTCTGTATTTAAATGGTGAAGTGAGGAGTTGAATGTTTACAGAAACATCAGGTTTGATCTAAATTCAGTAATTAGTACTTCTTAAACCCACACAACAAATTGTAAGGCTTGAACCAATTCGTGTGGTTCCCTGTTACTTATTTAAAACCGGAGCAATATATGTTGAAACCCCATTTAAAAGATGAGCAAAAATACACTAAATTCTCCATTTAAAAGAGGAATTAAAATACATTCAAATTCTGGTTTAAAAGAGGAGCAAAAATGCATTAAAATTCTGATTTAAAAGAGGAGCAAAAATACATTGAAATTCTTATTTAAAAGTGGGAAAATACAGTAAAATCCCCAATTAGAAGAGGAACAAAATACATTGAAATCCCCAAATACATATTGTAATTAGCGTAAAAGTAGAAAATTGTATACAAACTTGTTGCTCTTGAAATAACTTTATACAATGCTCATAACATAAAATTCTAAAACAAACCACAAACCTAATTTTTTAATTCATTAGGAAATGCTGTTGTTGATTTGTTATCGCAACATTAAGAGTTTTCATTAGTCGCTAATGTCAGCTTTGTTGTCACAGCAGAAAAAACTATTTTAACGTAAACAGTTTTACTGTAAACAGGTAGTTAGTTTTGATATTGTATTTACCAACGCAACGTATGTTATAGTTAATTGTTTTATTTTTATCGAGCTTACAACTTGCCATATTTCTCAGCTTCCTGCGGTTTACACTTTTCAAAACTTGTTCAATTTACTTCTCTCAAAGTCTATATTCATTTTAAAATACTTTAAAGCATGTAAACTTATTGGGAAAGGCTTCAGTCGGCTTCGATCCACTTTAGACAACTGCACTTATTTGCAATTTTATAAAAATTTTCAAAATTTGGTGAATGAAAACTTGTGAAAACTCTACGTTAAAATATATACCCCATTATATTACTCTGTTTTATTATTTAACCTTCAAGCAATACACGGCTTCATTCTCTCTCTTTCCTCAACATATTTAATAGAAATCTCTCAGAATTCCGCTTTCACTACATTATTACATGAAAGGAAACACATGAATTACACACACTTTACAACAAAACGTTCTCAAAAAAATCGTAGAAAAGCGAGAGGTAAAAAGGAAATTGAAACATGGGGATATATGATGATGTTATATATTGAAAAGATGTTTGAGTTCTCTCAGATTTCAAGTTTGACATTATGATACACGGAAAACATACACCAAAAAGAACGTTTTTCCATTAAAACCCGTAAAAATGCAAAAAAAAGAATGCTTGAAACGATTACTATTACCTGGAAGTATTTTTTTTGAGGTTTTTTTATTACGTGTTAAATATTAAAATACGAGAGCAATAATGTGATTGAATAAAGAGGATACAGTAAGATTGAATCGTGTAATATAATAAATTGATGACTTCGTGTGTATACTTTGCAATATGCAAGACTTCCATCAAACACATTTTTCATTTTTGATACAATAAACTTCAAAGCATTATGGTTTTATCATAATGCTGCTGATGCAATTTCAAGGTTACGAGACTACTACTCTCTCTCATGTGAATATATGCATTGTTTTTGGATGATAAAAACATATTAGTCATGTAACAAAATTGTCAAAAAGTCTCTCTTTTTCAATGAAACAACGCGACGCGAAGAGTTATAATCTACATAATCTACAAAATCCTTGTGGAAAAGTATTTTAACGGAAAAAAAACTTATAAAACCGATAATGTTTCGAGCAATAAAAGAAGTGCACATCAAGGTCTGACTCATTTTAAAATCAAAAACATGGAAATCAAATTTTTATGACACGAAAAAAAATGCCAAGTATATACGTGGAAATTTAACTTTATTTAGTTTAAACTTTATACCATCCCATTTCTAGGTATCCCATATATATCACTTAATCCACATTTATAATGTTAAACCATACTTAAAACTAAACTAACAAGAACAACGTACACGAAACTAGCTAGCTTGTAACCCCCACCCGTCGTCGTATTTGGAGGGTTCTCATCATCACTTGGAGTAGTACTACTACCATCATCCTCCTCAGTAACTAAAGTAGTAGGGCTCTCACTACTCGTACTACTACTAGGCCCAACACCCCCATCTCTAACACAAACCCCAATCCCAGGCGGCATACTCCCCAACTGCACACACTCACTATCCCAAC
>JAANSO010001015.1:0-20465 GCA_036507315.1 Lepidocyrtus fimetarius | reverse complement strand
TATTCTCTTACCGTAATAAATATAGAATAAATAGCAAAGTTTTTTTTTGTCCTGCCAAGAAAACTGACTTGGTTTTCATCGTCACTTCATAGATATCTCATATAGTATTATTATTATTCTTTTGCCTGGCTAACTTTACTGGATTACAATGTGAAAACCATGCTTTCTCTGGAGTTAGTTAGCAAAGCACGCCAGTTTTACTACCATCGTAAAGTGGCAATAAGCATTCTTTATGTCATAAAATCGAGCCCAAAGTTGCTCTTGAAGATTATTTCTGTTACCTACTACCAACTACGACAATAGGTACTATATGCAAAATTCTCATGGGAAGTGACGAAAGATAATTAACAAACATCCAATATCGCATGTAGTGAGTGAAATGAGACTCATTTCACAGCGATGGGGCATTGGCATTGTTTTAATTGAAATCAAAATAAATTATAAAATTCGCATTCAAGACGGGAAAAATGTTTTCTTGGTCCGATTTCTCTATCGATTTCCTCTCATTTATGCCCATTACCAATAAAATAAACTGTGCCATTCAATAAGTTCTCTTTGGAATGCTTTGGATTGCCATTTCTCAGATTTTAGTTTTTACGAATGAATAATAAAGTTTGCAGAAACGACAAAAACGCATTAAACCAAAAGTACTTGAACGCAATAACGACTTTTCTTTGAGAAACTTTTACTGTAATATTTCCTGAAAGTCCAAGTTGAAATTTATACGAGGGCAGTGCCTTCATACAATTTTGCTCATTTCTCCCGTGTACAGGAAATACGTTGAGACTCTTAGCATCTTTATGATTTAAATGAAATCAAGTGAAATTCCCTTTCATGTGGTGGTGGTTGTTGTTGGAGAACCGTAATAATAAGCAACCCCTTTCCTTTGCTTTTCTTACTTATTTACCTAGATATCTATCTAGCCATTTTGAAAGGGCAAACAACATTGCTGAAAGAAGCTGGTAATGGCAATAAGTATATCAACATGTTTATCAATGTATTTTATATTTCTGCAATAAAACATTCCCTGCTGCTCCCATTTCATTGTAGGTAGACTGACATAGCATTGCACACATGTACATATAATATTATTTAAATGCTTTATAACTTTCACTGGTACTGGTTCGTATCAGTGTACACAAACTTACTTTTACTAATATCATTTTACGTAAGTTGTTGTCTTATGTTTTGTCTACTTGAATGCTTATGTAAAATGCAAACAGAACACACACGCATCTGCAAACACAAGCTACACAGGACAAATAACAAAATATAGCAGCATAACTCAAACTTCTTTTGCAGATATTTACTTCGTGCTTCTTTTCCGCTCCGACTTTCTCTTTAGTTTCCTTATTGCATACGATACTAGAAACGTCTCCAATATTAGTTTCCTGTAGAAGTTGGTCAGGCAAAACCACATAAATGTCTTTGAGATTGATGAGTGCTCTTAAATGAATGTGTGTTGGTCGGTTTGTGGAGTCCCATTCCTCCCTTTCTTTCTCTGGAAATGAATAAGTGTTCCTTACAACACGCCATATATAAAACAACTTTTTTCTTGTCGCTCCACTATTACTATTATGTAAGCTCTGCATTTCTGCAAGGCAACAACATTTCATCAATATAAAATTGAAGGGTTGTAGAATTAAAGATTGAGGCACTATTTTTGGCTACGTAATGGAAAATGGCCTGCTAAAAAGAAAAATGCGATCGAATAAAGTAATTTACAAGCTACACATCAATATCTGTGTACAATGTACATTTATTCTCTTAGAAAACATATTAATGTGTGTTTACTTAAGCACGCTACTTTGCTCCTCAAAGAACACAAAAAAATACCAAAAGAATGCTTCATGTATTTGAACTTTCCATTTGGACTGATTAATATTTCATTCAAGTCCGTGCCTTATAATAGATCCCCTTGTTTGCAATACAATACTAACTACACTGCACGAGCCTTCTGTTTTCTCGTTACATTGGCAAAGTTCTAGTTTTTTTGTATTTCTTTTCTAGCGACAGCTTTCCTACTTTATTGAAGATTTTATTAGCTGCTATAATTGCAACATATCTAACAGGAGAAAGAAAGACAAAGAATCAACCGAAACTAATCCACAAACCCACAAGCTGTTTACGGTAAGCCGGACGGACGAGACAAATGTCACAGTCCTCTTATCGGTGTTGCGTATTGCACGTAGCAGTTATACATACATATCATTATATACACTTTGGCCGCGCCGCAACTAGATAAATAATATATTTTCCCAGGAGAAAAGTTACAATGAGCAATACTAAACAAGTCCAACACTTTCCAAAAGTTTTAGATATGATACCAATTGATTTACCCAAAAGAGAATTTAATCATCACATTGCAACTCTAGCATACGAATGAATACAGTACACCAATTCATAAACAAGTCTTGACTATGTTAACACATTTCCACTTATATTGTTTCAATAATCGACGAAACCATTCCAAGAAGTGAAATAAAGTATTCTTTCAGTATGACACTAATTATAGCTTGATTATCTTTATTCGTTAGATAAAACAACTATTAAAGCTCTTAAAATATATGAAAATGATAATTAAAACAATTAATTCTTTTCACTTTTCAGAGAACGTCAACGTAAAATTCGAACCAATCTTTACCTCAGGAAGACGACAAACATACATCTAAAAGAATATAAAACTCAAAACTAATGTGAAACACTTAATTATAAAGGGGTTTCTTACTTTAAAAGCTTCATTTCGCTAGTAGCTATTTTTCAAGCAGATATTGTAATAAAGCTTTCTGAAAGTAATGAAATAGAAACAGGCAATCCTGGAAACTGGAATCGTAGTATACATTTGGCTGGTATTTGTCAAATGTGCTTGAAAGGGTTGAAGATTACTGCAGGATTTATAAATCACAAGAGCTGAAATGGGTGGATGGATTTTTCAATTCTTGTCGATTGTCTTTTGTTCTGGAGCCATTTTCCCTTCAGCAACTCACGGGATTGGAGATACACGTAAGTATATTTTTTTGGAAATTCTTGCAATTTTAATAAAGTGACAAATACTTTGTTATCATTATTCGATTCCCAATCCAGATAACATAATTACAAGTTTTGAAATAGGAAATTTTTTTAGGTAAGAGAGCCCTTTGGCAATTTTGTCTGAAACTGATAGGATCAAATAATTACTCCAGTTTAAAAATTTCATTTTGATGGAATAACGTATTCAAGTGTTAGCCGCGGGACAAACAATTGCTGCTCGTGTAATCACAATACAAATTATGCAAAAGGGGTAACCAAAAACTAATATTTTAGTGGATTTTGTGTGTGTACTTAATTAAGAAAATATAAAATGTACAAGCTCACAAAATCATTATCAAAATCATAAATGGGGAATTTCAATGAAACTTCCTTCGTTATATAAACTGCAAATACACACGTACAAGCTCTCATCAACATCACAGAGACAATATATTAAATTATATGATATTAAGAGAAAGTACATTGTATCAGACAACAGTGTAGCTTATCAGTTATGATGCCTTTTGAAAGCTAACGACAAAGTTAAAAATGATCCGTTAGGCTCCGAATCATTGCACAGGCTATTTACTTTTGTTTGCTGCGGAGATCTATTGTATTGTCGTTTAAAAAAGAAGAATTAGGTTGTCAGGAAAAAGGTGAGTATGAATATCGTAGGTAATAATGACGGCAAGATAGTGAATATTAAGAAAATTTGAGTATGTATCAAAGTAAAAGGAGGAAGGCTTGGCAGTTGGTGGTAAACGTTTGATGGTAGACATAGCGAACAACGAAGGTGTAGTCGTAGTAGCGGTTGCTGTTGGTTTTCTGGTTGATCCCTTTGGGCAATATGTCAAAGGAATATTGAATTCACAGCCTCGGATTTTCTGCTCCAAGAACAAAAACCACACATTATATAACCCCTGCATGGATGCATGCACGAATAACGGTAACATCATCCTATCATACATATCCAACTAATTCCGCCCGGTAGTTGAAGAGGTAGGCACATCACCAGCAAAAAGTCGTCGCAGGGAGCTTAATGAGATTTCAAAATCTCAGTGTATGCAAATGAGACCGCCTCACTGCATAATAATGAGATGCTCACTCCTTTGTTTCACACTATGTGCCGGAAAATGGCTTCTAGGCTGCGGAAGTCTGGTATAAACTTAGTGCACTTATCCTCGTACTTTTTAACTTTGATAGAAAAAGAACAAGATATGCCATGATGATAAAGAAAGGAGAAATCCGCTGTTGGAGGAGCACAACTTTCTCTTATCTCCTGCTCTAATACATTGATTTCTTTTCTTCAGTGCATAAACGAAATAAGGTAATTGGCAAAACCTTTGATTACTGCGTGGAATGGGGTAAATGTATGTAGGTATATACTAAAAATAGGGATAGGCTTACCTCTCATGTTAATGCAAAACTCATTCCATTACACATTTGGTATTCCAATCGAACAACATTAATTTTGAGGTTGTATATGTTTCTCCGCCTCTATAATTTATGTATAGTGGATCCCTGCCTCACTATTGGAGCTTGGAACGTTTGCTATTGAATATATTATTATTAAGTATAATGTATTTGTGTCTTCCTTCAGCGAAGGCTTTATGGTATGTTCACCCTGTTTTGGTTTGGGAAAGAGCGTGTTTGCCGGCTTCCTTTGATTCCTAGCACGATTTAGAATTTTGGTTATGATTAGACTCGATGTGAAATGCTTTCATCTGCACTCCCTTATTTCCTTTAGCTCATCATCTTTTGTATTTCACTTTACTTTTTTGATTATTTCAATGTTGAATTTTCTTCCAGCTACTCGTCATTCACTACAGAGAAAGTTTATTTTATACGAATTTTGACTTTATACAGGAATCAGAAAGTTAGCTTGAAAATCCTTCACTATAGGATTTCTTATCCAAATCTTACCGTCAATGTTTCGAAAATGAAGAGACAATTGCTATTTATTCTTAAAATTCTGCTAGGAGCGTCAGTGAGGAATATTTGGAGTTTGTCGACACAGGGTGCCATTAAAGGAGCACCACTATTGAATTCCCTTTAAAATTTACAATGTTTTGACATGGCAAAGGTCAAAAGGTAGCAGCCCCCGTATATTAGACCAGAGCCTAATTTATTCATCTTTAATTTCAAAAGTTCTTAAAAAATAATTTTAAAACATTGTGCATACATGTATTATATTAAAAATGAGACAATTTTCTCAATCTTGATTTCATACATAAATCTGTTTCGTGTCTAAAGGCAATCATGTCATTATCGTTTATGATTGAGCAGCCAAAACAGTCTCTTCAGTACATGACTGATTTTCTAAAATATACCGACAGACACTGGAATTTTTCATTGCCAATCTTGTAAGGAACATTTGTGCAATTTGTGCTGGAGTAAAATATGTTATTATGCGCACGTTTGCAATTTTGCACTCTTCATTTTTAGTTAAATCTGCTCCACGTTCGTTCCCAACTTTGCTTTTTGCTAGTCTAAACGGGATGAAGAGATGGGATATTCAGCACCCAATAATGATTTGATTCTGGGTTGACTCAATTTTTCTAGCATAGTTGAACAGGTTGGTCCCACCATACCAATAAGTTTATTCGTCTTCCTTTGTACTGTGTCTGTTATTTGTTTTGGGATTTTTATTTTCCCCAAAACGCACAAATAGCTTTATATACGGTAGTACCTTTTCAATTTATTTCCTTCACAAATTCATGTAGCTTTAAATACAACAGCTTTATTGACAGTCAAACATCGGTTTGCTTTTTCTTGGCTCAATATCTGCGTAACAATCTTTTGTAGTTCTTGCGTGGTGACCAATAATGTTGTCAACTTGCAAGCACGTAAAAAGAAAATATACAGTGTTAGCCTGACTTGCCATGACTATAAAGTTCTCTTCACACACTTTACATTCTACTAGTGTGACTTTTATATTCCCAAGCAGTTTCAATTTTAAGCGGAATAAATAATAAGTAGTGGAGTTGATTTCTTTATCCAAATAAATCGAAGAATCAGACAAAAGGGATTTGTATCTTTAGGAAGCAAAGAATAGAATGCTAAGCAAAATGAAAGCCAAGAGTGCTGCCAACAAGAGTTTTCACTCTTATCATGCTGCGTTTCATGTCGTTACAAAATATATTAAATAAAAACTTCTTCAGCTTTCCGCTGTGATCATACAACTTTCTTTGGATTGGCATGAAAGTAAAATTTTGTTTACTGCGAGAGGAATAAATATACATAGAGATGATACAATACGGCATCTTCAAGGCGGTGTGATACAAAAGAAAAATAAACTCATAAGGGACAAAAAAAGTTTCAAGTTTTTTAAAATTCTGCACATAGAAACAACGCAGAAGATATATATTTCTTAAGAAATACGTAATAGTACCAGACTGTTCTGTAAGGAATTTAACAATGTAATCCAAATTGTTGTATGTAGGTAGACGAATGTCTCCAACTTGTCACTATTTTGGACAAATTTTTGACTACTAATGTATCAAAAGTGTTTCCTTCCAAAAAAAATTGTAAAAAGAAGAATAAAATGTTCAGAGTCAAGAGTGGATGCGTGCAAATATGTTTGGCCTACTTTGATAAACTCCATACAAAAAGTAAGGCATCAATTTTGTTTCAACATCCCTGCCAAAAAGTCACATTCATTTCTTTCTTTTACCTGCTCAATTTTTCTTTTTTCCTAAATACATGTACCAAACATTCTGAATCAAGTAAAGAATTTGAAAAAGTTGGAAAATGTAATTGAGTATCGGTGGGTTGCTTAAAGTTAAAACTAAGAAAAGTTTCAAAAGAAGAGAGAGAAAAATAAAAATAAGTACCAAAATGTTTGTTTGTTTGAGAAGATTCCCCTGTTTTGCATTTGTAATAAACGCAAATATTTGAACAATGAGATCAAGTGGATCCATCTTATCTAAGGTAGTTTTGTTGCTGCTACTGTAATTTAGTTGTTTTCAAAGCTTTTCATCTGCTTGCTTCTGACAAAAAAATTCAAGCACTACTTTTTGAAATTCTGCTTGTTTTTCCTTCCTTTGAAAAAAACTTTAGCCATCATGATAAATGTGTTTTGTTATAATAATTTACACTATTGAAAGAGAAAGCTGTAAACATGTATGAATTTATTGAAACTTACAGAAAATTCCTTTTAACAAAAGGCTATAGGTCACCAGCTAAATAATCCATCAATTTTTTACTGTATGTTCATTGAATGTTGTTTTTATATAAATGTTTTCAGCCAATTTTGACATTCAAATTGTAATAAAGATGTATTACTGGTGAAAGTAGTAATTTTTCACAGCAACAAAAACATGCCACTCAACTTATTCCAATTCTTATACATAGACTATGATTTATTTACTTCACGCAAATTATAATTGGTTCATTCATTATTGGTGTGATCTTGAAAAATATCCAGTTGAATCCGGAAAAAAATTCCACAAATCTTTCTTTTCAAGCTCTATTTATCATTCAGGCATTGATTTTAAAAACACTCCATGGCTTTAATGAAGGCATTGAAGTGAATTGGACAGTTAGTAGAGCAGAAAACGAGCAACTTTTCTGGTGAATAGTGCCTGTAGGTGATCTTCTATTGAGTCTTTTAAACAGATTAAACTACAGAATTATTTAATCACCTTTGCGCAAGTACCAAAGCTCATTGTCAAATTGAAAAGTTAAGAATAAAGTTTTAATAGGATTTTAAAGAGAACTTGCCTTTTTGGAGTTGAAAGTACGGTTTTGTTATTCTATAGAAATACTACATAGTACATACAATAAAGTGGCAAGATAGAGACTGACTAATAGCAGCTAAAATTTGAAGACGATAATATATAAAAGAAAGTTTAAAAGTGGAAGGCTTATGGAATAGCGTGTAAAACACCTTCCAAACATACTTGTGCTAATAGTTCAAATGCCACTTCACATTCCTACCTCTAATAGTAATAATAATATGCTCCTTTTTATTTTTGAGACTGGAATAGAGAGAAAAATAGAGAGTGAGATATAATTTACAGATAAAACTTGTACGGGAAAAGGTTGCAATGCAATAATAACTCTTAACTAAAAAGGGCGAGATTCTTTTACCATTATTGCAAGTCTCACTTGTTCTCACAGTTTTCTTCATTGCAAAAAATTACCAGGCCATTCGCTTGATCTTTGTTGAATGGGAGTTTGCACATTCATTTACTCGGTATTCTTAGCTTGTCAAAGTACAAAATGAGTAGAGTGGCGAAAACTGGGAAATTTTGTAAATTGGAGAAAACTAAATGATTACGGAGAAAGCAATTCATGATACTTCATGACATACGAAAAAATAAATCTAATAAAAGGTTGTAAAACCATATAGTTACTAGCTGAACGTCAAGTTTATATTACTGTATGTTCCTATAATGACTTTATTTTTAAGTCATTTGTCATTTTTGCAAAATTTTGCATTTAAAATTGTAAAACTAGCAGCGGTATTCTTAATCAGTCTGTCTGTACGGTCAAAATGATATACTGCATGCATATTTGCAAATTTATTGCAAAAATTTGCAACTATTTGCAGAAACTGATACCATATTTGGAATCAGCGTATTTGATTTGCTTTATTACAACAGAAATTTTATCACATTGTGATTTAAAAATTTTTAACCGTCACTTGTAACGGCCGAACCGTTGGACCAAAACTGCTGAAAAACAATAGGGTTCTGGCAATTTACTACCTGTACCTGCTTGCCAAATTTCATTGCAATCTGTTTAGACCTTTTTGAGTTAGAGGACCAACAGACAGACAGACGGACGGACAGACAGACAGACCATCAAAGCCAAACCTATACTAGCTTCACTGCGTTCAGCTAGTAATAATATACTGGCCAAAGTGGGATACCACACCACCAACCAATCCTTTCCATTTCTCAGAGTTTCCTGATGTGGCTCTGCAACAGCAGCAAGTATAAAAACGTAAAGCTACAAAGCTTATGTGAGCTTCATGACCTGATTCTGATTCAACAAGAAGGCAAATGTAAAATATAAAAAGACCTTACATCCAAAAAACCCTTACTACATGGTGTAATAATGCTCACTCTAATACAAGTGCACAAATATTGCTACCTATACTGTTATGGATCCCATATAATCTTCATATCTGAAACGCCTCAGCAAGCAATCCTTTCCCTATCAGCATAGGAACAATTCTTATAAAAAATCGCACACGGAAGGAAACATACGATTCCATTTCCCTCAAAGGCATGTAGGCACGTAGTTTTCCATTAAAAAGTAAGCTGTTATTGTTGTCCGCATCGTGCTCTATGCCAGCCCACTACAAGCTTTCACCTTCCTTCCTTCCTTTCCTATGAGTGTGGGAGTGTGAAGGAAGACACCAGAGGAGTGGTAAATGATGACAGAGATTCCTACAACCAAATAATAACTTCAATTACAAAAGTATATGTCAAGCGAGGGCAAAAATTGTAATAACTGAAAGTTGTGGGAGCGCGAAAAAAAGTGTGATAACAAGTACCTCATGTCTAACCAGAAATTGTCTTGAGGCTCAAGATAATTCCTGGTTAGAGCACAGCAAATAAATATATATTTCTTTTTTTTAAAAAAAACTGTATAAAGTACTATTGAATCAACTCCATACCAATTGTACTTATGAGTAATTCAATGCGTTAGCTAAGGTGGCATCTTGTTTTACTGGCTTATAAAAAGATAGAAAGCTGTAATTCAGGGACCTGGATTCCATATCTTTTTGAAGTAGGACAGGCAACATTACAATTGGGAATACCTATAGATATTTCTTTTGCACTTTTTACTATTCAAAAGCTTCCAGGAAGAATGGCAATAGTAAAAATCATGGTTACCAATATAGGAACTGAAGGTGTATAGAAACGAGAGAAGAACCGGTGAGGGACAAAAATGTACGTATATTACATGTTCATTCATTCCAACAATAAAGTCGTAGCATGTAAGGTTTTTTTTGTTTTCCCTGGACCGTGAAATAATGTCATCTCTCTCCGAAATGCATCTTTGTACCCCATAACTATATCGCAAAATAGAATGGTAATAGCCTTCTACCTTTTGATAGTTTTTGTCTAAGGAATATATGGTGATGGTTCAAATGTTCTAGGCTATAATAGGGAAGGACAAAAAAAGTAGAACTGCATAGACAAAAAGCAAGAAATTTGTGCTGCTGGAACAAATAGGTGACTTGAAAAGTCATCAACTATCAAGTGAATAATAGTCATTGTAATGGAAACTGGTGGGTAAGAATGATCTTGTAAATTTTTAAAAACACACAAACTTATCGAGTCTCATTTGAACTTGTTTCGCTTCTATTTATTTTATTTCCTTTCTGCGACGTACTGTGCGTAGCCTAGTTTTGGAAAATTACATTTTTGGACAAATAAGGAAAGGATTATAATAATAAAGGAACCTATTTTGAAACCAAACATGTCACCTTACTACTTGTAGTATACATGTTTTGATTATTTCCTTACAAAAATGTGCACATATTACAATGAAATCGCTATTTTTACACAATATCTAACTCTACTAAACCAAAAATTCAAAAATAAACTTTTGAAAAACAAATCATAAATATTATTCGTTTTTATTTCGCCGACTCTAGGTATTTGTATTATTTTAGTCAGATTTCTTTGATTGATACAAAAAATACTTTAAAGAAAGCTGACAATGATGAAAAGCCTTTTTACACAGTATACTCTATTATAATAATTAAATTAAAGAAAAATGAACATGCAATTACAGGTGACTTTAAAATGTGTTATAATTCTAGTGAAACATGGTCTAAATGCCTTTACTTTAGATCCGATTCTATACAAACTAAACTATTTTTTAAAAAACTAGTTACGCTGTGCGTGCAAACATGAGATTTTTTCACCCTGGAAAGATTGATTATTGCCACACTTCTTTCAAAAAGTTTATGGTCGTTAAGATGGAGCTTTGGCAACCTCTGAAAGAAATTATAGTTTAGAAAGAAAGTTATGGAAAGTGAAAGTAAAAATTCATTCTTGCGTTATTCTATTGTATTTTTTATTGCAAAAGTTGTTTGTGTTTATACTGAAAGGTTGGACACTGTGTTGTGACTGGAAAAGGGAGAATTGAAGTTTGCTTATAATTTCATGCATTTTTAATACCTTCTATACATACGTACGAGCTTCAGTAGTGTACTATAGTGCTTTAGGATTTCGTTCAAGAAATTAATAGCAGCTACGCAAAAGCTTTATAACAACGCTTTTAAAACATTCTAGTCACATTTCTTTACACTAGTTACACACGTTGAAAACAACTTGGAATATAGCAGCAGCGAAACACGAAACCTATAGCATGAGGTGTGAATTAGCCTGCAGGCAGATAGGTGGAATAATAATGATGTAAAAGAGAAATTGGTGAATGAATGCCAATGCTTTTATGCATACCAAAGCAGGAAAAAAACTTAATATTTGATAATGGGTAGAGAAAGCAAGCTTAAGATAAGCAAAAGTTTGCTTATCATAAACTCCTTGCGGGTAGTAATAAATAGTGCATTGTGTTTTTGTAGGTGAGATGACGAAGGAACGACTACTGTACATAATGCCACACAGAAATTTTGAATAAATGTTGCGAAATACACTCAGAAAGAAACTCATCCTTCACGTTAAAATGATAAATGAAGGCATCACGAGTTTTTCTACTTAAACTTTCATACTCTCAAAAGTAAATTTGGAGAAAGTTAAGAGTTGGGTTTCTCATACAATTGCATGAATAATACGTGAGTGATTGCGATTACTATGCCTGCTTTTTTAATACGCCTGCCACATAAATTGAAACAAATTTTTTATCACCGTTCAAATTTAAATTCATATAGTTTTGCACTTAGAATTAGACCAGTAGGATTATTGCCTCAAAATTCTTCCAAATGTTTTGTTTTTGCTGTTTGGTCGACTAGTCTAAATTATGTATAGACCAAGACGCTACAAATATCAAATTTTGCGGAACGGTCGGCTTTCCGTTTTTGCTTGCTGGCAATTATTATTATTAAGACTCCTCTTATTGTTCGGTGGACTTGATCGATCATCTGGCAAACTTGTCATCGTCAAATTATGACATCGTAATAACAGGGAAGAAAAAACCTAACAATGCATGGAAAGTTAAGTAATCTACACGGCAAAATGCTATTTCTATATAACAGCAAGTTATTTTTACTGCAAAACTATTATATTTACTTCATTTGAAAAGTGCCTCGAAAAATCTTTTTAAATTTGCATGCAATTTACCAACTTGTTTTTGCCTTGATAATGCTACAACATCTAAAAGTATTTTTAGGCTTTGTATATGAAAGAAACATACATTTCCTCAAGTCAAGCGTTTTAACACGAAAACTTGTGAAAAAGTTTGTTTTCTCTATAAGGAGTGATGGACAGGTGGACAAGCAAACTTTGCGAGAAAGCATGTGTGTGGTACATTTTAATAGCCATTTACATAAAACTTTCTTGTACTTTATGTAGTCCAATAATATGAATTCCTAATTATTGTAGCACAAACAAACTTTAAACGAATTTATTCAAATGGTGTTGTTGGCAAGGGTTGTCACAAGATAATTTTCCCCCCATAAATAGTTTGCTTTATGAACTTTTACTTGTAAATGATTGATTTCAAATTACTCCAAATGGTTTGGCATGGTGTAGTGTAATATTGTAATTATGTTTTCTTGGATTTCTTTTTCCGAATTTTCACTCGTAAGAGCATCAGCAGATGCAAATAAATGAATTTACAGAAAAGTTGCCGCTACTCGACAAAGTTTATCAAAGTTGTTTCGAAAAGTAATAAGCCTTTTACTGAAATTTCAAACTGTTTACTTGCTCGTTTTGTCAAACAAACAACAGTAAAAGCACAAACTTTACATGGCTTTCTTCCTTTAGGTTTCAGTCAAACAAAATTTATGAAAAAATACCATGAGGAAATGGAAAGCAAGTTTCCTCAGGACGATGAGCAAAACTCACAGCTGGAATCTAGTTTGGATAGTTACTCTCACAGTCGGATATTGCCCTTTACTCACACCGAGAATCATTTTTTAGGAAATACTAAACTATTAGTGGCAATAATGGGTAGACCACTAAAAGACGACTACGAAGAAATGCATTCTTGTCCTGTGAAAGTAATACAATTTTTTGCATGAAAAGTTTTTTGATCTTAAAATGTAAAGCAAGTGTGATGCGGATTCTCCTCAAGTTACAGAAAAGTCATGTTTTTTTCTGAAATTGAATAAACTTCTTGAGGTCACTTTATAGTACTTTGAAACTAAAATACCACTTTAGTAATTTTGCTTGAACAGTCTCAATTTCTCCTGTGCTTTCACTTTCTATTTTAGGGTGCCTTTTTGGTAACATCACTGCAAATATTATGGATACCTACTTTTTATATCTGCTCATACCTATAGTTTTGTAATACTCTCAATTTACATGTTTTTGTTTTTCTTTCACTTACATTTTATGAAAAAGTTGCATTACTCACTTACTTTTAATGTTTTGCTAACGTGCTACGAGTCAATTAAGGTCGAAATGAAAAATTAGTGCTGGTCCTGAGCATACTTAATGTATTATACTAATAATAATAGACCAAACATAAACAAATATTAAGGGAAATTCTACAAAATTGGGAAAAGGGAAACTAATTGAGAAAATATATTTATAAGAAATGTAAACGAATTCGTAAAATGCAATAATATAGGAAATGTTGGACAGGGAATTCACCGAAAGTGTATTACATTGTTTATGCATTATTGATGTACCTATATTGTACATATTGGTTGTAAAACTTCTATTTGTGTACTGTTATTAGAGCGTGTTAGTCTATAGATATCTACATTGGTCATTCATTGTGTAGGTATATTGCTTTAAACCTTCATTCAGCAACATCAATCGAACATAGATGGATGAGAATGGGGAAGCAAAGACAAGGGCGATTTTAATCCAAAAATCCTTGTAAAAGTTCTACCTGAATCCGGGAATTATCATGGGCAGTCACAAAATAGGGAGGGCAGACTAGTTGTTAGATGGGTGTAACAGGCAAATAACCCGTAAAGTTAAAGACGGCACGAAACAAACAAAAAGGAATGGACCATCAACAACGTCGTTATAGGTATAGTACAGTTTATGTCCACTCCACATGGTTTTGGAGAAAGAATAGAATATTTCTACAAAGGTAAAAGTCAGTATTCACGCGTGCCGCATTTATTCATATGAACTGTCTTGGGAATCCACAGAGTAAAAAGAATGACACAGGGGGCTTCCATTCCTGTTTTGAGACCCGCTGTTGTAATATGAAAAAGTGATAGGATATTGTTCCAAGACTGTCTAAGCACCAAAACTTTTTCTGTGTTCCGCTGGCTCTAATCATTATCGCCGTCATCATTTATACATATTTATCTGAATAGTTAAATACGCAGTGAAAGTTTTGTCAGTTGTGTGAATTTTCTCCATGATAACTGGAATATTGATGCTCATTATATATAAAGGCTATGAGCATGAAGGAGGGTGAGGGCAAATGAGCTTATAAGAGAAATAAGTTACAATCAAAAAGATAGTTATCATCATTTTAAGGAGCAATAGCATGTCCCTGTCTGTGTTATTATTTTCGTTATTTATCTTCAGAGATGGTGTGTCTTTGCATTACTCTAATGGGGATAATGAGGAAAGATGTCAAAAGACTAAAAACATGATGAAATGAAAAGTATACAGTCATTTTATCATTTATATATTGCTAGGTAAATATAGGTTTGAGCTTTACTCAGCTTTTCAAGAGCACTAGAGACGGTAAGCAAGCGGTGATCGTGAAGCAAGCAAAAAGCTACTACTGAAGAGAGGACACAAAGGACTTTTGTAGATCCATCCTTTCCTATAATTTCCCTTTTCCTTTCATTTCCAAAAGTAGTCTGCTCATCCAGTTTGCTACTTTACTTGTTATAAGCTTTACTTTTGGGCTTTTGAACATGACGAGGAAATGGATTCTAATTATTATGAAAGGACCAGAAATGCATAAATGTCAAAATCACATGTTTGTCATAAAATTTAATGTTCCCTTCAAGGATAATGAAAATAATGATTTGTAGCTTACCATTTCTCTGTGAGAGGATCTAAAGTTATTTTTAAAGGATTATTTTGTGTCCTTTTTAACGAGAGTGGCTATTCAAGTTTTATTTTGGTATTTGGTTTTTTTTATTTGCTTAAAGATTTGACAAACAATGACTACCGTTTGTTCATCTTGGTTCAGAATAACAATAATAAAACAATTAAAAACGTTTTCAAATTGATCAAATACTTTGGGCATTTTAGGAGGTAAAAATAAGCAGTAGATGAGATATTTTCCTATTCAGGTATTTATAATTGTGTAGTAAATACTAAAGCTTGAAAAGGCATCTACAAATACAAAAGTCAGTCTTTTGTTTTATAGATGGTTATAAAATGAAAATGTCTTTTCAGATTTTCTACAAACTTTCTGTATGCTATGAGAACACTCATGTTTCGTTTCTGAATTGTACTCTAGTTTATGAAATGCTTTGTTAAAGTCCCTGTTTCTAGTTAACAGGGGGATATGATGATATAATGTCAATCTTGTTTTGCTTTGAGAAGAGCTTAAATATTTTCTATGCAAACATAAAATAGGCATAACGAAGCTGGAGGCAAGCAACTAAAGAAAGCGACTTATTATTGACTGCCACAGCGTCAAATGTAATAATAGTAATATAATAAAGATGATGATCAAGGGAGACTGAATGAGTAGAGAGATGAAATGGATATCACCATAAAAATAAAGACCTGAACCATCACAATTATTTGCAAAATTTTATAATAACTATATCTGTGTAAAGTCTTAAAGCAACCAGAAATTTCATCATTCAGTTCATTTCAAAGGTTGGAAAATGTTACATATTTTGAAAAGAAAGCCTAACCATGGAAAATTCATTGTAGATATAGAAGTGGGGGTGAAACGCAAGCTGTACCACAGCCAAATGTTGCAAAGCAATTCATTTTCAAGCATACAGAAATGTTTACATTGTGTACGCACACTGACAAAAAGACTGTTGTTTCATTAGGTACCTCTTCTTTCAATAGAGTAGCACACAGAGAAAGCACATTGAGAAAAGCTAAAACAACAGCAGCTACCTAAACAATGATGTTTCTGACTTGAAAGGACGTCATCATCATTGTCATCGTTCCGGTCTAAAGGGAAAACTTTGTGACTTCAAGTTGACTTGGGGTTTCCTTTTCCTTGCTTTCTCTCATTCCTTCTTATTTTTTTTCATTTATACATCTTAACATGCACGGCGTGCATATCTTGGAAAAAGTACGGGCAAAATGTGAATGTGACCCATTCATTTAGTTTCTCGAATAAAAAACTTTATCTGATGCGACTTTTTACCAGACCAGAATTGATAAAACGAACAAATGTTTTCGCATTTGCAATCACATATATACTTCCTTTTCTAATAAACTTTAGCGGGACGAGTAGGTATTTTTTAGAAAAATAATTGCATTTTGCGGGGAATGGGAAGTTTTTACAGACGCCGTGTTTGTTCGTGCTTTATTTGTGGCCTAATTTCCTGCAGTCAAAAGATTTGTTGGACATCTCTTTAAAGAATATTTATTTTTACTTTTAACTACATTTTTCTGCACGCAAAAATTATCTTTATTTTGTTTTTAGATAATTAAATTGGTTCATGTTTATATCATTTTTACATGGCCATAAGATGTCAATTTAATAATCACAAAAGATATACGATTAACTTTATCAAGCAATGTCATCTCTTTATAAAAACACAATGGAGAAGCCATGTAACTGAGGTTAGTTGAAAAGTTTATAAAAGCGTTCTTTCCCAACTCCCTTGACAATATGTTGGGAGTGAACACCACAAGCCCACCACCCGACCCGACAAATTCCATTTTTGATATATTTTTCTTCTTTTTATTACTGTATTCATTCAGTAAGCTTTTCTTTTTATACGTCAAAGAGCAAGAGAAACCCACAAAGATAATGTTAAAAAACTATTTGCTCCCTTCCCTTCCAACCAACCCTAATCCGTAGAGCCTGTCCATAGAAGAGTGAAAAGTAAAACACACTCTTGTTGCGTTGGGGTGGAAGTTGGCCAACTCGTACTACTTCAAAAAAAAGTCATTTTAAGTTGATTATATGACTTTATATGTGTACATAATGCATTACGTTGTTACCTCTGCCTCTTTTTCCTTTAGATTATTGGGACATGCATTTCCATTATAATAACAATCATTCATGGTGCAAAGTGCAGTTGTAACTTGAGGAGAGAATTGAAATGGGGTGGAAATAGGTAAACCATTTTATCCTGTTGGCTGCACGGACTGTCACGCAATTCAAGGAAGAGTTCTTAACGATTTTGAAATAAAAATTTACTGCATGTTCAAAACCAAATAAGAAAGTTCATAAATAGACATGATTACAAAAGTAAAAGTCAGTTGATAATGTTTGTCATTTACTTCTTGCAACAATATTTATGTTTTTATATATTCAGGGTTTTTGAATACCGAATAAGAACACAATTATTGGAATTTCATAAAGACGACTCAAAATTGAGTGGTTTTACTTAATTGTCAAGTAAAAGGTAGTTTTTTAGCTTCTATATATAAGGCACATTAACTTTGAGCAAAAACAGAAAAACTTGAAATTTATTTAGTGAACAAGCAATTATTTTTTGAACGACTTTCACTGGATGATTTTTTCCAACTTTTTTAACTTTTTTAGTATTAACAATATTTAAAATCTAAAACAAATATACATGCAATGTAAAAGACTATCAAAAGAAATAATGAGCGTTTTTCTGCAGTGTTTGGTAGTTCCATTGTGTAGAAGCTCTTGGCATGTAATCTGCTCATTAAGGGTATTAAAATGCATATCTGTTCTTTGTACATGGTTGTAATAGCTCTTTATTTGCTATAAATCCTCTTACCATTGAGCATTTAGGTCGAAATTCAGCGTTAACAGAGAAATCAGTTCAAGATTTTATATTCATTTGCAAATTGCTTTTGTTACATGTTACTGCCTTTTCTGATGTCTTACTAGTTTCATTATGTCGTTTGGTTTCAGTTCATTAATAACTTAAACTTCCTATCTACAGAGTGCCCTGACGGATGATTTATTGTTATTACACTGGCCTGCAAAATGTATTCCCACTCATTCCATGTAACTCTTGCACTAATTTATTCAGTCGTCGGGGTTCAATTCATATTATAAAAGCAAATGTATGCATATTTTTGGTAACATGAAAAAGTATAAGTGTAATAATTCAAGCACGTATTTTTTTCTTTAATTTCTGCCCAACCCATTTCATTCTGGTTAATATCTCAGAAAAAATTACTCTTGATTCTATTTACTTTTGTATATGACTTAATCTTTTTAAAATTATTCACGCATAAATGAACTTCTAAAAAAGTAAGTTATTTTTTGTGGAATAAACTGCAAGCAAACTTGACCTATTGTAAGTTAACAAAGCTAAAAAATATTTGTTTTACGCGTATGTAACTACAAACCCTGTGGAATTTAAAAAATTACCAATAATAGTTAAACAGGATGTGCTTGCATTGTTTGAAATAGTTGCTAACGATTAGCGTTAATTTCGCCGTTGTAAGAACAAAGTCCTAGTTTTATGGTGCTTTCTCAATTAGTGAATTGATCCTACCCAGTATTTGGAGTTGAAATTTAATCCCCTCTTCTCTTCATCGTTAATACATGTTCCTATGAACAATTTTCCTTGTAGCTTGAAAAGCTCTTTTAATAATGCTTAAGGAAAGCTGTGAGTCAGTGGAATACATGGATCTTCCCATTACTCAAAAGGCGTATGTATGTGGCACACGCAGTAGTCTTCAAAAAAACTTGAGCTTAAACTTCTGGAAAAGCACAGGCAATAAAAATAATTTCGATAATATGTTTCAAAGGAATACGGTGGTGGGTGACGACGAGGATACTTTGTTTCTAACTATAAAATGAAAATTTCTTTATGCTTTCGCCAGTTAATGTGGACGAGAAAAGCTAGCATTATAGGTTTCTTTTTAATAATAGTAGAGTTGAATAATATTAAACTGTGAACTATGAATGAACTTTTCCCCCCAGAATCTTACTAGACTAGATACGTATATATTCCAACTACATCTCAGGTACTACTTCCTATTAAAGACGAAGACAAAACGGTGAAAAGGGGAAATGGATAAAAACTTTTGTTTTTAAGACAAAGTTTTGGGCATAATATGCATTAAGTAAAATTGGTAATGTTCATAACACTTTAAATACAGGAGACGACTCGCATTCCCCTGCAAAAACTTTTCATTTTAAATGATTATGCCTGTGTATTGAATCAAGTACACGATTGCTACTACTATTTTGGCTTTCATGAATTAACGATATAGTTGAAAATGTCTTGGAGTCTAAAGAAAGCGTATTGTTATTAGGAGGACCTACCTGGATCACTTTGAACTTCAAATCTAAACGTATATAAGCTTATAACAAAAGACGTATCAGATTTTCTTTAGAATCCTTTATGAAATATTACAGTTTATGTTAATGGAGAACTTTGTATTATTCATACGAAAGGGAAAGCAATTTAATACCCTACTTGCATGAACCTTGAACAGCTGCTAATGGTTATACAGTAATCTGTTGAAACAATATACAGATAACTTCAAGCTGTTCTTTTAGATATAACTCAAATTAGTAACTACTACAAGGAAAAATTGCTTCATTTTATTAGATATGAAAGTAAAATGTGCCCAATCTTATAGCAAAGATCCTAATTAATTGCTGTCTTTGTAATTGCTTCAGATTTGCATGAAGAGAAGAAACCAAAACCAACGCAAGAAAATTCCACTTGCCTATTTTAATAGGGCTACATGATATGGCTTTCAAGTAAACCTTTGTGTCAACAATGCATGTTATAATATAAGAAATTTGATTTTTCTGTAACTGGTACTTTGTTTACGTACTACTAGAACAAAAGGATGAACAAATTTAAAAACTAGCTTTATATTTCCATTCAATTTTCTTGTTTGGAAATGAATGATTTCCAATTTAAATTGAATAGACACTTTTTCATTTTTGTTATGGACAAATGAATCTTCCCTCCGGAAATCCCTTGTCCTTGTATTCGAAAGGTTATGTTCACAGAAATGATGTGAGGAAATTAACACCGGGTAGTTTGATTACTTTTACGAACTTTGGATACTTTTATTTCCTCCAATAATCTCTCTTTAATTGAAATATTTACAAAATACTATTTCTTCCAGAGGGGAAGAATAAGAACCTGGACATCGAGTACTCTCTAACTTTCCTAATCTCCGAAAACTCCCGATAATTAAATGTAATTTTTTATTTAAAGAAAAGCTGCTTTCTTTTTATTATGCAGCAAAATTCAAGATCAAGTTTACTAGCTCAAGGGCATTTGACAAGTA
>JAANSO010001014.1:0-20466 GCA_036507315.1 Lepidocyrtus fimetarius | reverse complement strand
AATTATCAAAATTATGCATTTTTACAAACAGCAATTTGAAGTTTTTTTCTGAATAGCATTGCAATGTTGTACTGAAAAACATTTTTGCGGTTATTTTTAGCAAATGCTTCCACCCTTTCGACTTTTGATCGATTAATGAACGGTTTCAATGAAAAGATTGAATGGCAAATGAAATTTTATGCAATTACACATTCGTACTTTTATGACTGTCAAAAATACATATTTTCTTGTTATGTTTAGACTTGTTAGAATGATTTATTTGTATTTTTCTTTGAAATGTCAAACTTTCAGTAGTAAATACTCTTTGATAAAAATATAACAATAATTATTATTGGAATAATACTCATTTAGCTTTAAAACTTCTAAATAATTTTAAGTTGAAACTTTTCTTAAAAACTTTGATGTTTGGAGATGTTTGTGAGTCCAACAAGAGAAAACTTGAAATATGCATTATTAACTTTGAAAATATTTAATAAACTAAATGTTTAACTGGAAGTACAGAATTGTTAAGACATTGAAGAACTTCTTTTTATATAAATTAAACAAAAAAAGTGGCAACTAATGCAAAATACAAACTTGAGTTGGAAAAAATATATTTTGTAGTTTATCAAATTTACTCAAGAGTTAGAAATCTTTGACAACAAAGATTAATTTTTCAAAAAAATATAAAAAAGATAAGTTTAAAGGTGTTTCAAGGACCATTGTAGAAAAACATGTGAAATGGTATGCTTATATAATTTTACTTATAGTACAATTCGTTGTAAATCTGTATTACAAAGCTGCCTCATAAACTCTGAATTTAATTCTATTAATCTGATGATATGCAGTAATTTCAGTTGTTATTAATAAATAGAGTTTACAATTTTATTGGTTAATATTACTAAAAGTGAAAGCTATCTTGATATAGCGCTAGTAAATATAGTAGAATTATTCCCGTGAAAAGTCCTAAGTTCTGAAGAAACAATGTTTGCATTCCTTTCTTCACAGATATCTTACCAGTCTCTTGAGCAATCTCGTTCATTTCTGGGACCTGCACAAGACAATAAGTAATTTTTACAAATTGAATTCGATATTAATAAAAGGGAAACGTACCATATCCACAAGACTTATGTATAAAAACATTCCACCAGCTAAAGCGAAAATGTAAACGCTGGCTTCAATTTCTCCAAGCAATATCCCCGCCGCCATCCCAACATAGCAAGTACAGGCGGAGAGGAAGTTGTAAGTCACTGCTTGCTTCATTGACATGCCGGCGTTAAGTAAAACGGCAAAATCTCCTGTGGACCAGAATACAAATAGATAAAATAATGAACAGCTTCGTATAGTGTCTTGAATTTTTAATCTGGAAATACCAAGTTCGTGGGGAAGCTCTTCGCACAGAACAGCCACGCTTATGCTAACTCCAGTCCATATACTTTCGTTAAATGCGGCACCAATCGAAAGTCCATCAATGAAATTATGAAGACCATCCCCGAAAATGATCATCCACGCCACTGTAGCAATCACGCTGTCCTTCCCTTGCTCGAACGTTACGTGATGATCATGGCCGTTGCTTAAACGGGGAGTCTGTAAATCAAAAATATTGAAAAATTAATTCCTATTGTTAGAACAATTTTTTAAATCTTTAATATTTTCATTTCCAATTTTTAGATGTACCTCTTGATGTCCAAACGAAGCTTTAATTGCTTGCTCCTGACATTCATAAATCACGTCTGTGTCTCTCGGAGTTGAAGAAAATATTAATGAGCTTCTCTGTTCATTTCCTTCTCCGTTGAAGCTTGTCTTGACAAGATTCCCGTTTTCACTCATCCCAGCAATTGTACTAGTCTCTGGTGTGTTGGAAAGAACGCTGGATATTTTCTCCCTTTTCCAGTTCTTATTTTTTCTCTGAAATATGTGAATAAATTGTAAAGAAACAGACTGATAGCATATTCAACATTTTCACAACTTTCATTTATAATTTGATTGTAAAAAAGTAAATCTTCGCTTTTAGCAAAAATACTTTTGACTAACCTCTTTATATTCCATTATAAACTTTAGGATGCGCTCCACCATGAAAAACAACCATAATCCACCGGCAATAACCATCGATATATGCAAATAATCACGTTCGGGATCATGTTCTTCTAGCTTCAAGGCCTTAAAAGATTAGAAAGCAAAAGAACTGGTTCATTTTCCCCATCTTTGAAACTTTGTAATACATTTATTGCAAGCTTTTACTGCATTCAAGACAACGCGAGTTGTCGCGAGTAATTAATTTCTGAGTAATAAATACTATACAATGTTTAATTGACGGTGGCTACATCAGTCAGCATATATCCTATCCTCTTGAATAAAGCTGACTTGTTTTTATTTAAGCTGCAATGTTAATGAAGCTTACCTGCGGGATTAAATGAAAAATTGCGCTTCCAGTTAAAGACCCGACAGCAAGACCAATCATGACGGTGAGGAGATGCTTGTAAAATGATTTCGCCATGAAGGGCATTAAACTCACTCCAACAAGTGAGCTGCAACTGATAATTGTGACAAGTAAGAATCCATATCCCCAAACTGTAAAAAGATAAAAGAAAAATGCGTTGATCATGGTGATTAAATCATACACTTGCCCAACAAGTTAATATATTGATATCGAATGCCCTATTGCATACTCTCTACTCGGAATACTAGGAAAGGGAAACCTGAACTTTCTTCAGATCTTGTCTAGAATTTACATTGTTTCGTACCTTGTTATTACATAAGACATACATTTACTATGTTAATTACAACCAAAAATCGAATCTCGTTGCAGGATAAATCAAATGCCAGGTAATGCAGTAACCATGACTGATCTGGTTTCAAGATATCCCCGTATATTTAGCTATGCAAAGTTTGTCAGTACATTATATTTCGGATCAATTGTTGAATAGCGGTAAATCAATACCCTTTAATAATGAGTGTATTGACATAAAACCATGTGCTTATTGTTCTTTAGTTTAACAACCTATAGATAATCACATCATTGTCTAAATGAAAATATTTTTGTCCGTTTTGCTCTCAGGTTAATTACATTTAAAAATCCACAATTATAAGATTTCTATCATAATGTCAAAAAATGAACAGTTTAAAATTCCTTGTACGAGTATTTTTGTTTATTTGTTTACATGAGTTAATAATCTGTCAATGCTTATTTTATCATACATTTTGGCTGGTGATTAAATTACATTTGTATAAATATTTGCATTTCTAAACTAGTGGAAAACCCATCTTTCAAGTTGCGTTGTGCAAATTGTCGCCAATTCATAATACTTATGAAAGCGCATTGCACTTGAGGTACTAAATGCGTGCATTTCTTCAAAAACTTATCTCATGAAATCATTTTCCATGGACTCCGACGTAAACTAAAAGCCGGCTTGACCCGATGATGTCTTTTAAATTAAAAAATGTTATCATATCGTAGCTTGAACATGAACAAAGTTCGACATTGAAGAAGCAGCTTCTGCGGTTTAATTTTTCTATATAAGTGCAACTTAATTTAGCATTGCAAATTTTATGTTTGGTTGTAGATAAGGTATGAATTAAACTCTGCAAAATAGACCATCTTCTTTTTATTTTTAATCTATTAATTGTACAATTTTCTTTCGGGAGAATCTGCAACTTTGATGATATGATAGTTGTATTTAAAAACATTTCTAGTTTAATAATAAGTTTTCTTTTGGAATTTTGCTTGTAAATTACATGATTTTCTATTTTGACGTTTTAAGCCAACTAATCTCTTTATTATTTTAAGCTTGTTTAGTTTCAGGTTGAATTACTGCCCTTAATTATGCCCATTAAGCAAATTATGTCGTGTTCTTGTTACCGGCTAATTTTTTTGCCAACGTCTGCACTACTTTTACAAGTTCAGCTTCATATAACATTACATCTATATTTGTTTTGAACTTTATAGCTAATTCTAATGAACGTCTCATTGATGTGTTAATTCTGCACTTATGATAACAAAACGACAAAAGTCCGTAGGTAATAGCACCATGTAAATGTGATTAAATCTTCATTTCGCTCCAATCACGAACTTCACTTGAAAAAATTGCAACTTTACAAAATGTTGATGTTTGTACACTTGCCGTGTCCAAATTTACCGAAGCATGTAAATGCTGATTACGCTGTTAGCATATATGACAAGTGCCACCACTTTTTAAATGCCTTTTAAAAATGTCATAAACTCGGCTTATCTTTAAAACAATGTTTTAAATGCAGTTATCATAAATTTTGCAATTCCGGAAGATATTGTCAAAACAAAGTATCCTTACCTTCACCAGAAGATGGCTTTTCTTTTTTTAAAACAGCCTTTGTGTCAGCGTTCATTACAGAAGCGTGAGAATTTTCCCCATTGCCGTCGTTTTGTTGAAAACCCGGTAGCTTTCTTCCAATTTCATATTTTGTTAAACAACAGTCAGGATTGTCGATGTAGTACAACAGCCACTTTGATACTTTTGAAAAGCTCGATTCGTTGTAATAACCTTCCCCACTGGAAGTCAAGTTTGACGTGATTTTCTCAATTATTTTATTGCAATTAGAAATTTGAGTAGAATTAACTAAAGTTTTTCCTTCAGAGTCTGTGATGACGGAGTCATGCTATAAAAACAAGTTAATTACTCAAAGTTGTAAAATGCTATTGATAAGATGAAAATGACTTACCACCGAAGGAAACTTCGTGCATTTTTGCATGGACTCCATCATTTTCTTGAAGTCAGTCGAAGTTAAAGTCTCACCCGAAGAAGAGTATTTATTCACAACATATTCCCAAACAAGTTTGTCGCTTTCAACATCAGGAAATGACATTGACATTCCCTCATTGCTGGGGCTTCCTCCCCCTCCGACATACAACCCCTGAGACACTGAGGTCACCATAATTACTAAAACAGACAGCGTAGGCAAGAAACGGCTCATTTTACCCTTTAAACTTTTCACCTTCCCACAGGTTCTTGGCCTATGAACTAGTTCTTTAGTCAATTTATTCATTTTGCTATTGTTCTAAAATTATTGTACAGTCTTTCAAGTGAATTTTTAAACAGTCAAGAAAAAATTAAATGTATAATTCAAAAATCAAGTAAATACTGTAGATATAATATTTCACTGAAAAAAATCACTGAGTTGTCAAATCGTTGCACATTTCCCCATTTCCAACACTCACCACCTTTCATCTACGTGGTGATGAAGCTGTTCTTCTTGAAGACTTTCCTGCTCGGCCACTGAATATAATGCTGGGCTTTAGCAGCCACCCACACTAAATATTTTTTCACAATTTTATACCTCCCAATACAATTTTCATATGTGCATCTTACGCAAAAAATGACAATCTGTCTGGAGAGTGTTCTTCCGCTTGTATGATGAAAAACCCTCTGATCAAGTGAATGGTAAGAGGTAAACTGAGCTCGGGCAGTGAAATCCCTCAGCTTAAATTCTACATAGAAGTGTAAAAAGGCATATGAGAAGTGGATTTGCTGCAGTTTAAACATTTATCTACAGAGTCTACTGGTGGCAAGCCAACGTAACGGCAAACGCTGCTTTAATTTTCTTTCCGTATACACGTACAATGTTGCTTTTTCTATCTTATCATCACACAAATACACTAAGATGAGATGAATAATATGCACTGCTGCTACTACTTACTTCTGGTGATTAATAAAAACAGAAATAATTTATTCTCTATCTAATAACGTTGATGATGGAGAAACAGAATTATTTTTAAGTATCCCTTTTTACGAATTTGCTATTCCGCTTTAAATAGGATTTTTGTCATCCTATTTAACTATTAATTCATCAATATTTTTCCTTAATTTACTGTCTCGTCTCTAAAAAATTGGCGGATTTCATTACGGGTTTCATTTCAGATAAACAAATGCAATACTAATTCTTGCTCTTGTTCTTATTTTTATGATTTTTACATTAGATGTTGTGGATCCAAAGAAAGCTTGATTAAATTCATAAAGTTTTCTCTGAATTGCATAGTTTCAGGAGACATCGTCATTATCACTCCTCGGATATTACCCATAATGGAGTAATAAAATGTACTTAAAGCAGTAACGGAAGTTCATTTAACATTTGCCCTCATAATTTGAACATTTTCCTACCATAAATTGAAAACTGATATGTGTCAATATGCGTCAACTAATATTAGTGAGTATGACATTTGGGAATAGAATGTGTCTGTATGAATGCTAATAAAACATGTCCAATTTGCTACTTTTTTGAATAAATGAATCATATTGTTAGTTAAGTACATAAAAAAATTCTCTACAAAATCAATACTCTCCATTCATTGCAAATGTTGATAGAAAATGAATTTGTTTGATCACAATACGCATTGTGTAGGCTGATGTGAGTGTCAGGTTGCTCCAAATTCATTTGCTGAGCATTTCCAGTAAATAATTATGATTTTCTTCCATACAAAGAACCCAATTCGCTGAAGTTAGCTAATATCTGCAGGTATTATGGTAATTAAATCACTTGCCAGTTTCCTAATATTTTTAACGTACAGGAAAATGCAAATAACTGAATGAGCTCGTATTAGAACTATGAACGAAATTATAAGTACTATTTCAGAATCAAAAGAATTTAAAATTATGCTTTTATGCAGAAAGTAATTGAATGCTTAGGTTTTATGCTAAATTTTAAATATGTCACTTCAATCTCATACAGCAAAGTTAATTTAGAATTTGAATATTAAAGCACAGGATTTTTAAAGTTCAATTAAACAATCTGGTTTTTTGTACTTACGCAAATAATCTCAGCTATTGTAGTAGCACGGTCAAGTTTTATGGAATTAAGAATGCATGAATACTTTTGTGGCTTTTGCACGTGAACGAACACTGACAATCATATATGATTTAAATCATTATGGACAACAATGGAGAAAGTTTTGCAGCTCATATTATTCCTTATTTTGTGATAACTTTACCCATTGATCGTCTTTAAGTAAATTATCTAATAAATTACTTTTGCTAAAGTTAATTAAGTCTTACACAATTGCACTTGTTAATCTCAGTTATATAAAAATCCTAAATATTTCGTAATAAGTAGAAAAATTCTGGAATTTTTCTCGGCGAATATTAGAAGGAAGTGAAACCATGTGTTTTATCCACCTTAACATTGAGAAAGTATGAGCGGATATTAAAGTATTATGCCGAAAGGGAAAGCACATACTGCCTTCCTCCTCTTCAAACTCACTCCCACTCAAAATCCCTATTAAAGCCTGAACTGAGCGGGAGTAAATACAACGCACCGCGCCACATGCTGGCTTCATAAGCAAACGGGACATCTTTGCAAAAACCATCACACTTTGTATGCTCCAATTGCTTCATTATGGGTAATGGATTTTGAGAGTTTTTTGGTTTTATAAAGAAATGGATTCAAAGATTGTGACGAAATATTACGGATTAGTGAGATGTCATTATGAGGAAACAAAAACCAAACTGAGGTACATTTAAGAGTTACAACTGTATTTTTATTTTATGCGTAATGCGCTTATAAATTAAACTAAATTATACATTATATTAAAATACACGCACAAGATAACTGCTTAAAGCGAGGTGACAAGACAACAATCAATCTTCAATCGTAAGCAAATATAATATTCAAGTACATTTATGACGTACTAATTTCACAATGAGTAATACTAGGAAGTACACGCTGATGGAAAAATAACAAATAGCAAAATATTGCATCACTGAAACCTTTCTAGGCAGTGAAAGTAATTATATGATATCGTTTTAATCATTATTTTTTGCACTTAAGCATCTAACTCAAGTTCATCTAGCAAATCACCAATCAACTTGAGATTTTGACAAGTTTCATCATCAGGATACCACATATAGCGATCTTTTGATGTTGTGATATAATACCGGATATCATCAATAATTGGAATTGAGTCCGTTTCTTGACGACACTGAACCTCATTTGCATCTTGAATAATAACGGCCCGGAATTTTTGATCATAGTAAAACTAAAGTAATTTTTAAAAAAACAATGTAAGCAAACAAACTGGTGTTCAAAGTGAAACTATTGATATATTTCTAGGAAACTTACGTATTTGAGATTTTCTGCAATATGTTCTATACAAGCTGACTCCAATTTTCCAAGTACACGCATCCTCGCAAGACAAAGTAAATCAATTGCATTCTCATTATTAATCATTTTGCATAGGAAGCTCCCACATATTTTCGTAAGTCCGTTAAGTAAATACATATCCGAAGCTTCCAACACGTCATACACGATTTCTTCATTCAGCTAGATTCCAAATGAAAACTCAACATTACTTTAGTTCCAAAGTTATTACATTTGATTCAAATAAACATTACACACATTGTGCGGCTGATTGGAATAAATATAATAAAGAATGCAGGAAATGACTGGGGCTGTGATGTCTCGTAGAGTTATAACCGGGATGTTATTGCAAACTTCATGGCATTCATCAAAATGATCCTGCAGCAGGGCTTCAAAGTATTCACTCCTTGTACATATAAAAGCCTGTTAGAAATTAAAATGTAGTAATTTTGAATTCAACACTTCTTTCGAGTTAGTCAGTATCAATTTAAATTATTTCAAGTACTTTGTTACAGAAGAAAAGTGTGCCATCAACTTTAATGCAAACGTCATAGTAAAACTGGCGCTCTTCCAATTGTAAATCAGAACCGACATCATCCTCTTCATTAGGTGAATACACAAGATGGCGAAAAGGTTCTCGAGCAACGTCATCGTCCATTTCTTGGTCAACGATGCTACAAAAATCTGATTCTAGAATCTCCCTAGTTTTGTACGTATCCAAAAGTAGAGTAGTTACCTTTATATTTTTCTTTGATCGTTCTGCAAAAAAATAACATATTTGACTTGTAAGATATAAGCAGTTGTCTTCAAAAAACTTTAACAAATATTACGCAAGGGATGAACTCAAAATATTGTAATACATATCAACCTTTGTATAAATCTGAGCGTGTATCTTGTACTAATCTAATTAAAGTAAGAAATAGGAAAAGCTAAATCTGTCCAAAAGTCCGTTCTTATATTTCCAGAAGGCGTGTAAAACGAAATGGGGAGTTGTAGAGAGTCATGTAAGGCTTCATTGCGTTTCATCCATGTGTTGGATGAGTTTCCGTCGTCCAAACTATGTACAATGTCATCATTGAACTTTTTTCTTAAAATTACCTATATGGACTAAAGTATCAAAGTGGAGAGCCAAACAGTGTCAATTTGCAGTGGTACATGTTGGAATATAGCGAAAATTCAATAAAACAGCAAAAAGACATCGACCCTTCAGTGTAATCGACTGGATTTGGCACACTAACAATATTTACCTGTGGCACAATTGTGTAATTCAAGTTAATTTTGACTAGGTATTTACTATGAATAATATGTTGATAAAACATTTATTCTCTGGGAAATTGGAAAGCGACTGTGAAGAGGGTGGTAAGTAAATTAAAATCCCTTTTCATTTTAAAAGATTCTTTTCACTTTTTACGCTAATTTTAAACAAAATTAAAGGTTAATAGGAAAAATATAACCTAACAAATTCTTACCGAATGATTTTGATTGAATCATAACTTCCTCTAACTTAGGAATTATGTAGGGAACTTGGCAACGTACAAAAAGTTTCCTGACTTCGTCATAGTCATCTTTTGTGCATTTCAGTTTTCCCGTGTAAATATACTTTATAAACGCTTCGAACGCCGTTGGATCAATAATTGTGTTGGTAACTTCCTTCAGATTTTTCCATTTTCCTAAAAGCAAAGAATTAAAACCAGGTGCCCGGGCTGAGAGAACGCAGCGATGTAGGTTGTAGGTTTTTCCATCACGTAACCGGAAAATAAAATCCGAATGCTGATTTGCCCCTAGCAATCTAAACATTTATTTAAATTAAGTTCTGCAATACAATTTAATAAAATTTTATTAAAAAGTAAAACTTACTTTTTGCAAAATTCATCAAAATCATCCAACTTTTGAGTCGCAAAATCAGCAACTTTAGAATTTAACAAAACCATTTTAATTTCATTAGTTAGAGCCCCATAAAGGCATCTTTCTCCATCAAATGTATTTTCTTCACAACGAGCCCCATTTGCAAGTAGATATTTAACAACTTCAACATGTCCACAATGACATGCATAGTACCTGCAAAAATTGGTTAAGTTGAATTACAGCTTTATTGTTCTTAACAATCAATGAACTTACAATGGTGTGGAATCCCAACAATCTCTGATATTCAAATCAATCTCTTTCCTTTCCACCAAATACCTGTAATTTTAATTAAAAGTTAACAAAGTTGTCAGAGTTTTAAAGAATCTTAATTATTGTGCCATACTTAATTCGCTCCAAGTTGCCTTTTCGACAACTTAGAAAAATATTGTCCCCTGAAGACATTATTCAAATCCCGTCACTTTTGTTGAAGCAAATGTATTTTATAGGAACTATCCTATGGAAATTAAGTCCATGGAATCCTTGTAATTTAATTTAAGCTTTCTTTTGTTAATTTCGACTAGATTTGCTTTCACAATTATAGATTTTAAGTAGATTTTTAAGTTTGTCCTCCAACTAGGAGAAAACTACGTTTCAGTATTTTCGCATCCACTGACAAATGGCAAAATGTTTTCAATTCAGATCTATCGTATGTTTTGCAACACAAGTTGGACATTTGCCAAAAAAAGTGTTTTTGCAAAGAAAGATAACTTTATAAAAAGAGGAAAGAAATGAACAAGGTTATTTAATTATAGCAAAATAAAAAGAATGAAATCAGCTGTTGATTATGCATTTGAATGCGCAAATCAGGTGTTCACTCGCACCCATGCTTTCTTTCTTTACTAGTTCGATTTTGTGGGATCATAAGCCAAAATTTTCCCATCTATCCCGTATCCCACTCAAACTGACTTTCTTTTGCAAGGAAATTGCAAATGAGCAAAAAACTATTTTAATTGAGGGAAAAATTCTGCATCTCTTCATCTCTTATTTTGAAATAATCTTAATTAGTATGTGTAGATTCCAGAAAGTTTTCCATGTTCAGAAAGAATTTTCCGTAGTATCATTTTGCCCCCGCTAAGATTCAGTCAATGAAAGTTAATTGCTGTAAGAATGTCTAATGATTTATGATTTACATTAATCCTAATGAGAAAGGATTATCACAAGCGGATTAACATTTTCTGAACAAATACAAGATTGCAAATTAATGCGGCAATTAGTCTTATTGTACTTTGTACAATAACTAACTCCCATTAATAACGCTGGATAAGCACTGTTTAATTCTTCTTAATTAATCAGTAGTTTTCATTTGAATGTTTACTGGTTATGTTTACGTTGAATTGCCCTGACAACCAAAAGAGGTTTCAAGATCTAAGTTAGTTTTTGGCATACAATTACAGAATAGCGAACTTGTCTACGTAGGTATACCACTTTGTGTACATTGACCAGGAAATATGCTGTTAGATAAGCATAATCTGTTTTTGTTGTCGTTCATTATGTAATCAGTCAGGTTATTGTCGTGCATGGAAATGAACTGTGGATTGAAATGTTTATATAACGTTCAAATTCTATTATAATTTCATGATTTTGGTCAACGTTGATATATTGCCCATGTATTCATATTTGCTTGGGAAGAGGATAGGCCACCTTTAATCAATTCAGTCTACAAATAAGTATGAAATCTTGCACAAAATCACTGTTTTGATGTTTTCAGGTGCTTGTATAACTCCAGAATAAATAATGACACTGCAGATGTGATTATGTTTTCATTCTTTGCAAGAAGCAGATTCATATCAACTTGCAAAACTGCAGGTAATAACTGCTGGTGATTATTCTGTGTATTTGGTATAGACTGTTACATAACTTGCGTGTCTAGTCTAGTGCCAAAATTTCTAAACAAGAAATCATCTTCTAACTCCCCTCCAGACTTGCTTACTTGTCAAAGCTCCAGACCATTTGTCCAGTCAACGTAATATTTTTTAGAAGACGCAATAAGGCTTCTTTCAAATGTGTCTGTCTGGACTTGACTATCCGCCTCAATATCTTTGGTAAAAATCCTTTCATTACGCAACAACCCGTTTTATGATTTTTTCTCTCTATGGATAACCTACATGGATGATGATCAGCATCATATACTATAATCATAGTTTTTTAAAGGCTTTGTCAGCTAGACAAACTAAACTTTATCTGGACAGTTTGTGTACAGTGCAGCTTGTTTTGGTTTTCTCTTCTTTTGTTCCATTTCAATTCTTTGCAGTATAAAATTCATGCAGACATGTGAATTCATGCGAATTTTTAAAATATTTTTAAATCTTAATTTCTTTTGACAACTATGCCGGAACAGTGATTGTATACAGTGCTTATTCTTTAAAACGGTATGGATGGTATAATAATATTTTTTGAATTTTATACCTTTTGACGTAAATTGGTAAAGAAAGTCAACTAAAACACAATATAAAACCATATCATTCGTAGGTACAATCTTCTGAAAATTTAGTTTTTCGTTAGCGTTTAAAAGTGCAAATAGAAAGGTTTTAAATTTTCATGTGACAAATCGTAAAATTAAGTATTCAATAGCTATGGTGTATGATTTTTAATGTGTTTTTAATTTTTAAAATGGCAGAAGAGTCGATTGAAGACACCATTTTAGAAATGTCCGAGAAACTCTTTAAAATAATAATTATTGGAGATCCCACAGGTATTAACTAGTACAAAATCAGATTCATTCACAACCGTTCATCATTTTTTTTAGTATGCAAACATTGTCAAATTATAGTTGGGAAAACTTCCTTTGTTCAACGCTACGTTCAAGACTCATTCAAACGAGATTACAAAGGAACGGTTGGTGTGGATTTTGCGTTAAAAGTTTTTAAATGGTCGGATAATCAAACAATAAGACTGCAGCTTTGGGATATTGCAGGTATGTTAAAGTTTTCAATTCTGGGTTTTTCAAAAACTTTAAATTAATTTTCACCTAGGTCAAGAAAGATTCACGTGGATGACTCGAGTCTACTACAAAGACGCTCATGGTTGCATAATCATGTTTGATTTGACGAATAGAAACTCCTTTCAGAACACAATTAAATGGAAGAAGGATGTAGATTCAAAATGCATGCTTCCCGACGGTAACCCCATTCCGTGCATGTTGTTAGCAAACAAGGTAAATATCTCACCTTCCCTTAAAATATGTTAAAAATATGTAAATAAAGACACTTCTTGTGTAAAATAGTGCGATTTAAGCAGTAGACAAATAGACCAAATGGAGATTGAGAATTTTTACAAGGAAAATAACTTTCTGGGTTGGACAGAAACTTCAGCGAAGGAAGGTCTCATGGTGAATGATTCAATGAGGTAAAATATTAATTAAAACACACTTTTATGCATTTAAATTGTCAGATAGGGAAAGAATATTTTTTAAAAGGTTTCTAGTTGAAATAATGCTTCGGCAAAGTGGAACTAGTGGCTTGTCTTCCGGAGCCCATGGAGAAGATAAGCTTCAATTAAAGTCTGGACTTCCTGCTAACACATCTTGTGGCTGCTAATAAAGATATTAAAACTCTTATTTTAGGTTTTTGTGCAATTTTATACAAACGAAAATGTACATACTACTACTAGTACGTAAATACATTTAATTGATCACTTGTTTTTAATTTCTTTGAGTCAGTTTTATAATTATTTAATTCGCATTGTATTTCTAGCAAAGTTTTTTATTCTGGAGATAACTCTGTACTATTATGAGAAATCATTGTATTCTAAAAATTAATAATGATTAAAGTCATATCACGTGGTAACAGGTTTATTGGAAGTATTCACCGAATAAAAATATTAAAAACACAGAAATATATTTACACTAAATACAAATTAACTAAAAAATTGAGTTTTTAAACTATTTAACAAATTGAAAAGGTACAAAAACTACAAAACGCAGTTAAATAATTAAGATTGAATGCATTCCTTGGTGCAGGATTCTTTACTAGGGAAGTTGTCAGAGCTGTCAGGACAGGTAATAAAGGGTCTGCATTTCCTCATAACGGAGTCGTAATAATATCGGACAATCTCGTCCTGACAAGCCACAGGCGTGGAACCCGCATTGCATTTTTGTGAAACTTGAGAAACATCGAAACTGGACGGGCTCAAGCTAATCCTTTGAGAACTTTGACCCCCAAGGGATAGAATACTACTTGCGGAGCCTGTCTGTGGCAATGTGGTATTCCCTGAAGTTCCGGAAGTACAAGAATCCACGCAATCTTGTTCAGTTATGAAGTTGTTTAAGTTTCCTGTATTTAATTAAAAATTAGTTAATTTAAATTGTGAGGATTGTTGGTGGGAAAAATAAAAGGTTTACCTTGGCATCCACCGAATATAAAAGGCCGGCATTTTCTCGTCTTCGTGTCAAAGAAATACCTTAAAATATCACTTCTACAAGGTCCCGAGTCCTTTGGAAGCCTACAAGGATCACTCAGCCCAGGATGAAGCTGTCCCAATAATGCATTTGGTTGCCTAATCTGTGAAGGAATTGACGGAGCAAAAACACCCGGAAGTGTCGAAGGGGAGAACTCATTCGGAGCCTCGGGGCTGTACTGGAAGGGACTATTGCTCTGCGAGATTCCAAGAGAGGTAGCGCTAAAAGGGTCATTTCCGGTGCCGTAGGGATCACTCAACACATTACAACTCTGTGTCGGTCTCGGCTGGCAAGCCAGTGAAGATCCGCATTCCCAACAGAGAGAATCGTAGATTACATAATCCACAGGGTCACTTTTCTGCCCATCATATCCATAGCTTATCCTGACCCTCAACAGCTGCCTAGTTTTCTCCAGTCCCTCCCCAGGAATGTAAAAATTTGCCACTTTCGCGTCATGAATTGGCATGTCTGGAATATCGCAAATAATCGACTGAAAAGTTAAAATCTTTCCATTCCCCGTTAAACTCCCTGAAAGGGTTGGAACTGCTTTCGCATTTTGTGCGCGGTACACATCATAATGACATTTTATATTATCTTGCGCCGCGAATCTCTCCCCCCAGACGAGCACATCTTTACAAGCGCGGTTTCGGATGTCGCAGGTGTCCACAAACCCCATTGCGAGAACGTTTGGTGCAGTGTTTAGGTTTACAGAGCAGTCCGCCCCCGAATATCCATTAGAGCACCGGCAGATTCCTAGAAATCATTAATCCCTTGCTTATCGTACTTTTTCATGCTTATCATATCATTTAATGCACCTACCGTGATCACAGCTTCCAACCCCACTGCAATTATTAAGACAAAGACTGGAAAGAATCGATAGCGGCGGAGTTCCATGCTGTCGCCCAAGCTGTGGCTCCCAAGTGCTCAGATTATGATAAACCTGGTATCTACAATCCCAGCGGAGGTGTTCAAGGGCATCAGAAGCCCACAGTGTTGATTTAGAATGCTAAAAAGCAACATAATTAATTAAACTGTTTCATAATTGCATAAATACTTGTTTCTTAAATCCTTACGATGACTTCATTGCGACAAGAAACAATATGGGCTTCGACATCCACTTGAGCCACATCCCTGCAAAGCTTCGTAACCCCCATCCCCTCAATCAAGCCCCGACAATAAACCTCCGCCGAATCCTCCGTGATCTCCCCGCTACTCTCTAAATTCAACTTTAATGCAAACTGGCTATGGAAAATGGGTGCAAGGGGTGCCTCCTCTGCTTTAATTCCAAACTCCTCCCCCTCATAAGAGAAGTCCTCGTCTTGCAGCAACTCCAGAAAGTTCAAAGTGATATCCTCCCCTCTGCTGTCCAAACACTGCACAGAGCTACACTGCCCCTCCTCCTCCTTCTCATTTTGCTCTTCCGTTTGATACTCTTCATACGGCGAGTTATGATAAGGCTTCGTCTTCGGCTTAAGCTCCGCTTCCTTCTCCTTCTTCAACCCCGAACAACTGCAATGCCCTGGACTGTACGCGTCCTCAAAGTGGCCCTCATCCTCGTCATTCCCATCATTCGTGAACGACCCCACAAAAAGACTTTGCTCTGTAAGGAGCCTCCAAGCTTTTGTAAAGTCATCGCAAATTGTCAAAGTCGAATTCGCACTTGGTGCACACACCACTTGTCCCTTATACGACGAGAAATCATTCGAAGAGTCCCTGTCAAAGGAGCCACAAAGCCCCGTTGTATGCTCCAAGTCTGTAAGTGAAGCCTGTAACGAAATGTATCTCAAGTTCATCCCCAGGTTCAGCCTCGTTCCCGTCGCAAACTGAATTTGAAAGCTTCTTCCTTCATCAATCCTAATTATTTTTGGTAAATGAAGCAGTTTCCCCGGCTCAATGTAATTCCCATCAAGAGTATAACTCCAAAACCGGAGCCTTCCTGTGGAACAAACATCCGCCGCCAACATAAACTCTCCAAATCGAATTGCAATAGCACAAGTACAAATCGGCAGCCTTGTGCACTTCCTCCGATGGATTTGAATCTCATAAGGAAACTCTGAATGCTTATAAAGCACGAAAGTCCCTTCAAAAGTGTTTTTAAATCGGACCCCATCAAATGTCTGGATGTAATCGTTGACAACGCACTCTTCAAAAACATCCGCCTGCTGAACAGTAACTTCCTGCGTTGGAAGAATAACATCTTGCCAACGGGGCGGACTACTTTCAGCTGTTTTTATTTCAATCACAACCGTCTGAGGATTCTCCGTTACATCCCCTCCCCCAAAGAAACCGTCGTTCACAGCCCAAACAGGGACCTTATGCGTGGTATTCCACTCATCCGCGCAAACTTTATAATTGCACGTGCCCAACGTAATCTGCAACAACAAGTGTACTTAATTCTTTAAAGATTTAATTAATAATTAAATTAACTTACCAAATCATAAGGATTTCCTCCAGCACAACGCGGTCCGTTTGTGGAGGAAATTTTCGAAGAAATCTCAAAAGTCACGCAACACTCCTCCTCCTCCTCCTGTTCCTCCTCTTTCTTCTCCTTCTTTTTCTTTTCTTTCTTCTCCTTTTTCGGACAAACAATGGGAATAGTAGTTTGGAACTCCACATTGGCGGGTTCCGAACCCTCCACAGCAACCATGCTTGGAGGGTTCAACAAGGTCACGCCAGTATTCAAAGGTTCGCTTATTGAAGGAGCGGTGAACGTGTTAATAACCGTGTGCTTGGCTTTTGCCCGGCATTGGATCTACTCCAAAAGTTAATTAATCACTAATTTTGCCACCTCAATAACCTTAATTAACTTTTAATTACCGTTTGCCCAATGGCCCATTTATCCTCTTTTAAAACTCCTTTATGCTGCTGCAGCAATCCAAAAGTTTCCGACTGGATTAACTCCTCATCCGTGAGCCAATCCACTTGCAAAGCAACCGTATCCGGAACCACATGACCTCCAAGGGTCACATCGCAGTAGAAGTGAATCTGGGAACCGTCTTTTGACAACCCGTATGATATTTTTGTTTCCAAAATGTCCACAGGAACTTCAAAAACAATTAAAAACTGTTTTTAAAGAAGTTAAAGCATAACTACTTAAAAGCTAAATTTAAAAAAATTTACAATGACAAGGCGTGTATCCGTTATCCGAAGTGAGACCAACTGGACAAGGCACTTCATATCCAGCGCAGTACGCCGAAGGGCAGGCTGGCGTCGGTTGCAAATGATAAACAATAAAATCCGTGCAATTCTTTACAAAAATTGGCAATTGCGTTGTGCAACAATTCCCTTTTACTGAAATGCATCCCGTCGCCTTCACAACGCCGTCTTGTACGCTTGGAATCGAACCTGCAAAAATGAATAAATAATTGCTAATTAATCGATAAGTCTACAGTGATTAAATCAGACAATTAAAAACGATTATCATATTTATCCATGAATTAACCCCGTAAACTTATGAAACTTACAACCTTTTAAAGCTGTCATCATCTCATCAAAATTACCCTTTCAAATGATTTTTCATTGAGGCAACAAAACCCTTTTGAGCTTTAAATTAGCGTGATCATGACACCGCAATACCTGATCTTTACCAATCTTCATAGTCAAATAAATTACGCAGCTCTCAGCAAGATTGAAGACTTTTATTTGGGAACCTTGGTATCAGCCACACTTATTCTACCTTCTCATCGCAAAAACATTGCAAAACAGCTTCTTTATCACTTTTATCTTCAGCGTCATTTAACGCTTCGATATTTTTCTAGAAACTCAGATCCACAGGATGAAGAAGGTGGCATAAAAACTATGACTAATTGTTAATAACGTCGCTTCACCTTCTTCCACATCGTCATCGCAAAAAATAGGAGGAGATCAAAAACGCACTCGAATGAAAAATCGCCTTAAAAAACGTTATCTGACAAATTTTAATGATTTCTTGCGGCCCCCATTGAACTACTTTTTTGACCGGAAGTAATAAATTTGCATAAAAAACGACCCTTTTACAATTTCTCTTTCTTGATGGTCACCAGTTAAGTAGCGCGTTAAATTAATAAATTAATTAAGAACCTTTCATCCAGACAGGTGCCCTAGTTCCGCAGTAGTTAACCCCAGGACAAGAGGTCGGGATAGTGTTTCCAGCAAGGGAATTAAACCTGTACCATCCCGCCACCAGGTCACGATCACAAATGGCAAGCTCACGGTTTGATCCAGAGCCAAACCTGTAATTATACGAGCGTCTCGGCTCATTTTCTAAAACCCTGTGGTAATTAGGATGGCAAGGATTCCCCGACTGTCTCGGGTTGTTGTTTTGGGAATGCTGAGTCCCTTGGAAAGGATCCTCCTGGAATCTATTTCTATGCCTGGGAAACAAAACAAATCGTAACCACTTGTCCAATTAGTCTATAAAAAAGGTTGTATAAAACAGAGTTTAATTATTTTTACCTTTGTGAATTTGAGCATTTTATTAAATAAATTAAAAACAAAAAACTGAACAAATGACGACTTTGATTCGCCATGTTCCATGAAGCTGACGCTGCAGTTTCACAAAAACAAGCCGAATCTTTTTAAAAATTGTCACATTATTAAATTCCACTAAATTACCCAAAACAGTTTCACTTTTTTCACAAAAACTTTCCAAAAAATAGAAAATTCCTATTAAAACGAAAACTTCACAAAAATCACTTCAAAATAAAAAAAATCACTATTCAAAACTATTTTTTTTAAAAAAAAGCACAATAAAAATTGGTCACTAAATTGCCTAAAATACGAAAAACTGTCCAATTCACAATCTTTAGCTCTCACTAAATAATCAAGACTCCTTTGTTGCGAGTTTGTCTCTGATTTAAACAAAAAAGTTGAATTCTCAAAATGACTAATTTTATCGCTGCAGCGAAGGGGATCGCTTAAGTCCTCACATTAAACCTGCCTTCCTGTCTCTGCCTTTTAGTATTTTTGTACGTGAACTAGGTTTTCTATCCTCACTTTAAAAAAGGTTTTTATTTCACTTTCCGCCTAAACATTAAATTTGTAAATTTTGCATAACAAAACGAATTGTCTGAGAGTGGCATCCGTTATAAGAAAGTAAATTTTATTCAAAAAGATTGTGCGGGTGCAGAACAAACTTTGCCAGAAAGAATTTCTTCGATCGTCCTCGCATCATTGAAGCCATTATAAACACACATAATCATTATTATCATTACACAACAAAAACACTTCCACCTAACCGCAAATAAAGTTATTTTACTACGAAGCGTCTAGAAATATTTAAATTTAAACAACGGAAACAGTTAAAATCTAACCGCAAAAGTAGATTTAGACAGTTAAAGTTAATTATAGTTGATCAATTAAATAAGGACCTGCAAGGTCTGTAGTGGAGGTATTTTGCTGTCAATTAAAAACGTTCAGTTAAATAAAATGTTGTTGATTTTCACAGTGTCACTCATGTTTTATCGCCATTGGCCATTGAAATGAAAAGTTTTCAATGAAAAACTGAACTCTCTCTCGTGTGACAAAATCCTTTTTACTTTTCCATTTTTAGAACTAACGCGTTTTATAAAACTAATGTCATTTTTGTGAAAAAAATGGAATCCGGAAATAAGTAGCCATGACACAAAACAAAGCACATTTTTTTTACTAAAACTGCTCATTCAGCAGTGTGGTTAAGCGAGACAAATTGAGCGGTCACAATTCACATGAAGCAGAAAAAAAGTTTCATTTTCTTGTCAACCCCTCCACTCCACTCATTTGATTCTCACTTTTTTAAAGTTAACTCGTACTTTCAGTAAAATTTTGTCACTGCAAAATCAATCGCTATTTTTAATGCAGCGTTGATGCCTGAAAAAAACAAGCATTATTCTCGCAACTTGTGCAAGTATTCAAGTTAATTTACGCAATTCAAATGTAAACTAAAGTCCAGTAAAGAAATATTTTGAAAAGTTAAACCGTAAATCTTTGCACTGGGGCATTTAATTCAATTCAGTTTAAAATCGAAGTCCCCCTGGGTTATATTAAAGGACATACGGTATTAGTAAATACTGACTTGTAAGCTTATCTATTTTTATTTGCGACGGAACTATGCTCATTTAACGTTT
>JAANSO010001013.1:0-20467 GCA_036507315.1 Lepidocyrtus fimetarius | reverse complement strand
AATGTTTGTTTGACGTGCTAGCTATTTTTAAAACACATTCGTTATTTATTCCAGCTTGAACCTTTGTTTTTTTGTATACTGCTTTGGTCATTAAAACAATTATTGTTCGCTTTCTTTATGCTTCTCTGTCAAAATTTTAAAGCTGTGAAATCTTCTTTTCTTTTAAGATTTTAAAATGAGGTGTCTTGTCTTTGAAGTTTATTAAGGCATAATTAGTTTCAACTCTTTCTACATAAGCTGTTTAATTTTTACATGTGCTGATTTCTGGTGTGTATTGCGCACTTTTATTTTATAAAAAACAAACATTTTTATAAACCAAAAACAATTGCAGCAGAAATATTTTCAAGAAGATCAAGAAAGCTTTATTGTAACGCCACAAGGAATTTTCAATTAGTAATCAAGTGTTATCATCACCGTTCGGGAGGAGGAAAATTATTCCGGTAAGTATATATATATATACTTACAAGCTCTAATTAGTAAACATACTTTACAATAAAACTTTATACACACGCACGTCATTTATAATACTTGAAACCCCAAAATCTTCCCTTCCCTTTCTGTTCAAACAAGTTGCCAAACTAGTCAGGAAAAGAATTTAATAATTAATAGATTCATGGAGCATTAAAATTTAATATAAAGATTTTTAAAGGGCGGGGATAGCAACTCCCTCCCTTTGCATTAATTCATATTATAGAGAGGTAATGAGGTGTCCAACATCCTTGTCTGTTTGATTAGCTCATAATATTTCTTGTTGGGGTACATAAATGTACTTTCTCCGGTTCGTTTCCTTTTCCCTTTCTGTAAAATGTGTGACATATTATGGGTAGTAAAAAATAGCAAAAGTTTTTTTTGTATTTTTTATAAATCAGGCGTTGTACCATCGAAATTACCAAACGATGGGAATAATGCTTATAGACTTTGGCATATAAGGCATTTTGCATTGCGACACACAAGGCACTAATATAAGCTAGAATGGGGAAAGCATATAAGAAAACATGCTATTTCGTGTTATTGATTGGTACTAATGCTGAAAATGAATATTTCATGACCTTTTCATGTCTCATTTCGGTGTAAAACTAGGAACTTATTTGTTGTGCTGCGCGACTTTTTCCACAGTTAGTTGTCATCAAAGTAGTTGAGCAAGAAAATCATCACCACAACAGCCATTATCATCATTCATTTTTCTTTCTTTGCAAGTTTTTTCGTTTCTGTGGCCGTCTCATGAACATAAATCAGCTTAATACACACTCAAACAACAAACAAAAGCTAAAATAAAACTTGAAATTTAAACTGTAAAAAATCTATAAAAAAATGGGAATACAATCTTATATTTTAGTTCAATAATATCCTAAAATATTGATAGAACAAATTATGAATGATTCGCAATCAATGAGTAATATTTATTTCTCAGATGAAGCATACTAATATGCGCATATATGTAGGATGATGTGAATTATCATCAATTTAATTGTTTTCCTGTTTTGGGATCTAGTAAGTATATAAATATTTGTATAGTGGGTGTTTTCCGGCAGGTGAATAATGATTTATATATAGTGACGACAGATGGAAACGAATAAATGTGATACTTAAAATCATAATAATTGGGTTATAAAGGCTGTGAGATGGTAAATACTTTGCAATCCTAAAAATTCAGATCACGTCCATCTATCCAACCTGAAGTTCATTCCAAAAAGAGAACATTAATCTGGGAGAGCACATTCAACATGTATGTACTCTGCATTCCACTACTACTACTACTGTCTATTCCGTTTTGTGTCTGCAACCCTCACGGTAAGACACACGCGGCATAGAAAGCCCTAAGAATGGAGCATGACATTTATCCAACTTTTTATAAATTGTATTTCAATTTTCACGATTTACAATTTTGTTTATTTGGTGACCAAATGGCTAGATAATACTACAAAATTTTCTCCAAAGATTGATGATAACTATAAGACAAGGAATAGTCTTTTGTATTAATAATGTCACAAATTTGTATGTATATGAAGATGGATTTGAAAGAGTTTAATATTGGTGGTTGAACGCATATGGGGGTAGATTCATCTTATCGATTCGTAAATGTCCATGAAAAAGTAATTCACCTGCTATGAACAAGTGGAGATTGAGTGACTGACTGCAAAAGGGGGTTCCAATGAGAGAAAGAGAAACTCATATTCAAGCAATGAATACGAAGAAAAGTGAGTTTAGAGTGGTACCAAGAGCCACTATGATGGAAACGACGAGCCAAGAGATCTCAGCTTAACTGAGAACTTTTTCATTTTCTGTACCCTCTTCTATATAGCGCAGCATTACCACCAGCACAAGTCACTTTTTCTTTTTTCTCTCTCTCTCTCAAACACACACACATACACACTTCACTTTTCTCTCTCTTCCTCGAGTTCCTTTTCTTCTGAATTTTTGTTGCTTTCTAAAAAGGATAGAAGAGCTCCTATGCTTTTCCTTTCCATTATAATATAGGTTTTGGTGTGGTACTGGTAAGAAAGAGATAGCTGAAAGCCTCACATTTAAACTTATATAATACAGCAGGAAAGGGAGTACATTATTCCTTTACTTCCCACCCTTTTCACTTTATGAGGTACATACTATTATATACTTTGGTTGCTTCTCTTGCTCAAACAGTGTTCTTTATACAAATGCACAAGTATTATTATTACTATCATATTATTCTACTTTAGGGACAAGAAAAGGAAATCTTACTTTTTAAAATACATTTTATTCTACTACTAAAAGGAGACGGGTATTATGCATTGTTGTGAATCTTTCCTTTCGCTCCATACGTTTTTTTGTTCAACGATGGACGGCTCCAAGCGTATTAAAGCTTTATACCTATATATAGAGAGAAAGATTTACTGTGGTTTTTTCTTTTCTATTTTTCTTCTTTGGAATCAGATTGACTCTGATTCGATTTGTTGGTTGCATGACATTTCCCATAATATTGGAACCGAGCATTACTTCCCNGACTCTGATTCGATTTGTTGGTTGCATGACATTTCCCATAATATTGGAACCGAGCATTACTTCCCAATGATTTCCCCTCTGAACCTATGAATCCTGTTGGGAGATGTCGAAAATGTACAACGTTTATAATATAGTTAAACTGGCTTTATTGTATAAATTGTATAACTGCCTACTATGCACGAGTATTCGGCCTATTTACATACGGATAATTTTTGGCGAATTCGGAAACGAATAAGTACAAAGGGAAAAGAAATGGAACTACTCCTGTAACTTTTTTTTACTACCGACTACTTTTTTAGATAATACAATATATCACATTGGAGTATTACCTCATCCGGATTACTCTCAGCTCGGTTTTTACTGTAAGCAAAAGAGAGAGAACAAAATATATGCATGTTGTTGATACAATGACGTACTTATCTCACTATCAGTTCTGCTAACAAGCTTCGTTCGAAACCTAGCATTGTGCAGTCTTGTTTCCTTTCGTACGGATATTTACATTGATTCATTTCATGTCAAAGAGGATATAAAAAGTATGTAACGTATAAACCTTCGATCGCTTCGATTTGTTTAGGTAAAAAAGATGAAGTACTACGTTGATGAAAGCTGCCGTCGACGACGTAAATGGGAAGTACGGTTTCGAAACCATTTTCCTGTCGTTCAACTGCAATTTTTTCTACTATACTTAAATTATATTGCTTTTTTGGATCATAGTTAGTACATCATTGTTTCATCATCATTATCAAATTGATTACATATAATATGTTAAAGCAGAGGAGTCCGGATATAAACAATTGTATTTTGTATTACTTCAGAAATTTGTATCGCTGGTCAACTCAGAAAATTAAAAAAGTGAAGATATAATTACAACAGGATTTATATAAATTATTTCGCTGACTCGTCAGATGTGCAACTATTGAGTTGTTGCTGGCATCCTATATTTTGTTTCGCTGTGGATTATTATAAAAAACTTTTTTGCCATGAAGAGGAAGTGGTAAATATTTATATTTGAAGATTAAAGACCACCCTTTGTAACCAACGCAAGCAATGGAAAGTTCAAAGAAACATTATTTACAAGTGTACACAGATATAGGTACGTTTTGGTTTCCACGAAGAGTAATCTTTGGCGGTGGAAATGTTTGTAAAAATTTGTAATATAAACCAAATTTGTTTACAATATCGCGTGGAAAATTAGGGGCACATTTCTTGTATTAGCTTTGTTTTTTCATGACATGATAAAGGTTTAATTTTTAACTATTCACTCGACAATGCAAAATTATTTTTGTGCAATTTAAATCTATGCACAAAAGCACAAATCATAAATTTTAAATATAGTATTGATTGAAAAGTAGTGAAAAGATATTTAACAATCTCTTTATTCGATTTTCTTTTTGCGCTTATGATGATCAAAAGCTTTCCTTTTGTATTCCTTTATACATTTAGCCTTTTAAGATCTGACTGACAGTTTATAATGACGACTCTCTAAAATTGAATGAAAGCAGGAAAAAACTGATCCGTTAAAAAGAAACAACAACATACGCTTTTAGCTTTTTGCCCTTTCTTTTTTCAATGAAAGCAAAATTTCTTTACATTGTGCTACCCATTCGCAAAACTAGCTAAGCAGATCTTATTGAAAACCAAAACAGGGCTAAATCAAAATTTATTTCTTGACTCATCGGTAGTTTTCCATTGGATTTGTTTGCTTTGTATGTTTGTAAAAATATATACCATTTAATTTTGGAGTCTAATCTATCCGTCGTTATGTTTTATGGGCCAACACCCTTGTAACAATTTTTATTAGAAATGAAAGGTGGTAACGGTCAGCTAGAAATTCAGCGATTAATTCTAAAAATGCGTAATGAGTATACCACCAACCAACTACTTATACAATACATAGGTATGTATAATTAAGCAATGCAAGGTCATAAGTCATGCCAATTCAGTCTTGAAATTGTTTTGTTATATTTTTTCGTTATGTTTTATGGGCCAACACCCTCAATTTTTATTAGAAATGAACGGTGGTAACATAAAAATGCGTAATGAGTATATCACCAACCAACTACTTATACAATACATAGGTATGTATAATTAAGCAATGCAAGGTCATAAGTCATGCCAATTCAGTCTTGAAATTGTTTTGTTATATTTTGCTACAATATTTTATGAACATTTTTTAAAAATTACCGACGTAATATCTATACTTGTACTTGAATAAGAACGTTAAGGTTAAAATTAAAACTTAATTTAGCAAAGAAAGCACTTTCCCTTAATTTATCTATGTACGTTGCAAAGCATCCTTCCGAATTTTTTAAAAAATCGTTCCTCTATCCTAAAGTCGGCTATAACTTATAATAATGAAAACCTTTTTGCTGGTTTTTAAAATCACGAGGAACTATTTACAAAGTGTTAGTTTTGAAAATGTTTATTGGATATGGTCTTGAGTGTACAAATAGCAGTAGAAATAGCAGGTTTGTTAAAAAGTAAGAAAAGCCTTGCGCTAAAAGATTCTCTAAAATCTTACCATTCAAATCATTCAAACCGTGTTTTCAGTTTTTCTATTATATCATGGAAAGAATGGAACTACTAGTAGAACTTTGCTTCTGGTTTTTACATCAGAGGAGTCATATTATTAAAAGCATTTTAGTGACCTTATACGATATTAACATTGGGTCTGGCAGAGTGCTTAACGTTTGTTTTTGGGACCACGCAAAGAGCCCATTCATTCTTTATTTGAGTTAGTCATCTTAAATACTTTCCTTGAACACAGTCTCTGACTCTTCCCAGACTTAGCCCCCAATATTACACACTAAGTTTGAATATATAGGCTTTCTTAGAAAGTAGCTTCTTTTATAGGAGAAATAGTAGGCTGATAGGAATGATAACGATTTGGTACCACCTTCTGCCTTGTTTTGTTCCGTATTACTGATTCTGGTTGGTTACATGAATTTTTAATTTGTTCTTTACCTTTACAAAAGTGTGTGTAGTCTCCTTCTTTTTTGTAGTGTATGATTCTGAAATAACGTGAATATTTTGAAAATGAACTGACGTTAGTTATTATTACAAATAAATGTGTTGTCTTTATAATGAAACATTACTAGAAAATTACATAAACCAACAAACTTACAAGAAATCGCTCAAAAGCCAATTTAAAAATGCCTATAATCAAATGCCAAACACTGTACCGGACACTTATGCAATTCAGTAGAGAGAGGATGAAAGCAGTGCAAGAGTAAGATTGCTTCCTTTGTAGTCAAAAATGAAATAAACCGCCGCACCGCACCCATCAGCTTCAATCCCTTAGAAGCATTTGTGGTATTCATACAAATGAATGGCCTAGTATTAAAAACAGTCGGAAGGAATCTTTTGGTTGTCTGAGAAGCACATTTTACGCACACAGGTGTTAAATGTACATCTGTTGGAATAAAGACTTCTTTATCACTTCAGTGATTTTTGGTGACGACATGTTAGTCGTAAACATATTCAAAGTTTTGCATGTCTAAAAATCTCAGTAAAAAGGGACTGAAAAATTCGATGCTGTGCTGTCTATAATTTGCAGATTTTTTAAAGGAATTTTAAGAAGTAAAATTGAAAGTAGTCTAGTCAGTATGCATATTACTACTTTTATAATAAATGTTACAGTAGAGGAATGCTATTATATGCACTCATAGCACATTTCCCACAGCTACTCCCATTCCATCCTTTAGCTATTTGCCAATAATTTCCAGTAAACAGCAAAAATGCAATTGTCGAAACTCTCTAATCTTTCTTTTTTTTCAGTCGTTGTTAGCGTAGACCTTTTGACTCTTCTCATCGGAAATATAAGGTTATTATTAGCTGGCATGTTTGCATCTGTCTATCATTTTCTGCGTGAGTCAAGAAGATGCATGTAGTATAATATGTGACCAGAGATTTGCTTTAAATTCTGCTGCTGCATCCTGATAATAGAATTGGCTTTCCAAAGAATTCACATCAGTTTAACTACACCGTCATTAAATATTATTGCTGCTTCCTTATATTGTAATTCTATTTCATCATTGAATTGCAAAATTTTGGTGAAGAATTACTAGTAAATATTCCGGCAATTTGAACTTTATCAATGTACAAGGTATTTTTCATGCCTAAGGAGACATTTTTCCGGAAAGTTGTGCAAATAGCAAGTTGTATTTGGTGCCGTGCGTTTAAATAGGGATTTCTCCTTTATCAACTATGACTACTGTTAGTTGCTTACACCGGTTGGGGTGCTTTATTTTTTATTCAATTTCGCTTATTATAAATATTTTTGTTAAAATTAATACCAATTTCCAATCACCTCTAGAAAATGTCCGACAAAAAGACAGTTTCAAGAGAAATTTTTAATTCTTTACAGATGAAATACCACCAAAGATTTGTGGGAGAATGAAAAAGCTTTTCACTCATCCTGGGTGTCATCAAGAAAGTCAACCCCATCTTGTAACGTGAATGTACAAAACAAAAATCTTTGCTAGACCTACCTATTTTAGACCGAAAAGAAAGAACATTTAGAATAGAGAAATCGGATCCTTCAAAATAAACACAAAGAAAGGACGTCCAATGAGAAACTGATGAAATACGATAGTCATCAACCACACTGTCAATCATTATCAACCCAGAATATTTGGCAAGTGCTTTCTGCAACCTATAACAATTAGTCCTAAGCATGATATAAAAGTTTATTAAAAACTGACTATTTTAATGACGGAGAAAGTTTTGTATTTCAACCAAACGCTCTATGATTGCATTTTTTGCTACAAATTACAGAAATAGTTGAAATTTAAGCATTTAAATTAAGTATTTAAGCAATGTAGTCAATAGTCAGAGACAGTCCTCTACTTTAAGGTTTCTTTAAAACTAACAAATTCCTATTTCATCTCTGTGTATCCACAGCCCTCTGTCAAGTTAGTCTCCCAGGAAGGAAGGTAACTAACAATTTATCATTATTGGATGTAGGAAGATGGTACTGCGACTGGATGAGATAATAACCACGACTCCATATTCAACAATTGTAGCTGAATACAAGAGATTATACTCATCAAAGAAACTGCCTGTGTGTACTCTACAAAAAACAACCCTCCTGTTGTTTCTTTCTTCTGCTTTCTCTGCTCTCGGTAAGTGTGTACTTTTATATTTCAACATGACATCAACTGTATAGGATTATCTTCCAAGTTGGGATTTTCCATCTTTCTATTTTATGCCGTATTTTTATTTCCTGTCTATACTCGACATAAGGAAATCAAACAGGCATCCTTTAATAGTGGGCATGCACATATTTGTGTTAGTATAGTTAGTGGCGGCTGCTGCTGCTGCAAATGCTTAATACATTTACAATTTCTATCAGCTTTAGAAATATGTATATATATTGAACCAGGAGACAAAAAGAGAGAAAATCATCTGAAACTGGAGACGACGAAACATGACTATTCCATTAGGAAAACGGTAGTTATGATTCCGCCAGAACAGAACATGTCTATCGTTTGCTTGCTAGTCGTCTCTCGCGGCACTCATCTCTTGCCACACAATCACAATCTTACGTAATTGCCTACACAATTTCCAGCCTATTAGTTGAATATTACCAATACATATATATTTAAAGATTCCTTGTTTACACGAGCAATAGCATTACATAAGAGATATTTAGGTGCAATCCGGTTAGCCTTTTCTGCAAAATGTTTAAGGAAAGATGAAAAGTAAGCTTTGTATTATTATTATAAATAGTCCTCAGCATGCCTCTTCAAATTGTCGTTGCTTTCAAAGGACAGAAAACCGATCAGTTAAATTAATTAAATCAGGTTTAAAATGAAACTACTAATCCCCATTCTGCTACATTTGACAGTAAATAATGAAGTATAGGAAATGATGGCATACGCTAAATTCATTCATGTTGCAACATGAGTTGATATTGTTATGATAGGGATATATCCAGACCAAAATCACTTACAAAAACTGAAAGTATGCTTGCAATAATGACGATTAAATCATTTTATGCATAAAACCGTGTCTTGAGTCTTTACATTTTATTTTCAATGTTTGATTAAAATTGTTTAAATGTAAGATTCCATCGTTGCCAATGGTTTCTGTAAAACTAATTATCACAGAATACCTACTTCAAATGTGACCAAGTAACGCTTACAGCAAACACACGTGAAAAAAGACAAAGCATTTTTATGTCTTTGCTTTCCCAAGTAGCTTACGGGAAGGCTAAAGTAAAACCTAACCTCCACCCTAAACTATGATTCTAACAAAAACTCATGAAAGGGTTTATTCAATTTATTTACATTTTATATTTTCTATACCTTTCAAGAAATTTAGTAATTAAAATTACGTTTCTGTTTAAATCAAGCTCAAAATATTGAAAATTTATAGTTTTTTAAAAATTTCAACACAAATTTAAATACAGTAGAATTAAAGCAAAGTACAATGATCTTTTAGTAGTAGCATGGAATTGCTTTCATTTGTCAGAAAATGTAATTGCATGAAGTTTGAGGAAATGATAAGAGATGAAGTTTTCAAGATACGCTTTTAGGAAAGTTCCATTCCATATGTTTGTATATCTTTAGTCTTTAAAAGACACCAGGAAAAACAGTTTTGAGACTGTTGTGTCCAGATGTAGCAATGCAGAGGTTACATAGAGACATTTACGTTTGATATAATTTAGGCAAGTATGCAATGAAATCAAGAGAAAGTCTGAAGTGAGGCGGTGTTATGATGATACGTATGATAGATCTTGGCCATATGGCTACATTCCGTGTATACAAATGCAAATTTTTATGGTTGTTACATTGCCCGCTTTGTATACACTTCCTTTATGGTTGATTGCCGTTATTTCAAAAAAATCCTCTTTTATGGATCCATTAAACGTGTTAAAGATTTATGTATTACCTTACTCGTTGTAACTTGCAGTTTTGAAACAGAAATCATAAAATGGTGGAAAAATTCTTTTACAGTTTGTAGTGAAGTATTACAGAAAGAAATGTTTCTAAAAAAATACATACAGCAACACATAACCTAAAATAAGGTGTGTGAAGTAAGACGTGTATATTATTTTGCATTTGTAGAATCAGTCTATTTTTCGGAAATATTCATTTGAAAATATTAGAAGCTTTCCTATTTATATAAATACGCTATATATTGGCTATATTTAGTCACGTTACATAACATGAACTACCAATTCATATAAGGAGCAGATTGAAAGAAAAACGTATTGCTTTCCTTTATCTTTATACAGCGATTGTAATAACATATGCATACTACAGTAAGTATAATGACTTTGGTTTTTGGAGATAGCCCAATCACACAAGCAACCAAATTTGGATGAATTTGCTATACAAGTTTTACTTGTGTTATAGACAAAAGGGAAAGCATAAACTTAGTATTGTAGTTAGTAGTAGTAACTTAGTAGTTAGTATTGTAGTAATTCTAGGCAAAATAATATTGGCAATAATATCTATTGCGTGACTTTCCCAAATTATTGTTTTCCTATTAATTTATTTATTGATAATTTTCAGTGGCAAAACTTATGTAAGCTAAGCATTATTAAAGCAATTCGTACTTTAAGATTAGTAGTTACCATATGGTAGTAGCTATAGTAGTTGATTACGTACAAATATGCAAATAGATTACATTACCTATATTTTTGTAGAAACTTGATCAAAGTATAGCGACTCATACGCTTGGTGTGACGTCATCTTTTATTTTAGTGTAAGAGTTAGTTTTACGAATAGGAAAGCACTTTCACTTTAACACAAGAATAAATTGCTATTGATTAATATCATTGATTAATAAGTATATAAAAAATAACCCTAGTTGACGTTTATTTATTTATGTAATTATAAGAGGACATGTATTTTAATACTGCATGAAAAACTTTAATTGTGAATCAAATGAATTCAAACGCAAAGATATTTCCAAGAAAAAGTACAGCTCATTATGACCTGATTAGCATTTAATTTCGGAGAATACACAGTTCAATAATTCTAAATGCCATTGAATTTTATGTTTCCTTTTTTGTACTGCTTTAACCTTTTTAGCCATGACGTTTCTGTTAATCCTCAAACACAATTGAATTTTTGTTGCTTGTTTTTAAACCCAATTCGTAGTACAGTCATTGTAATACCGAATTGTATTTAAATCAAAATTATCCTTAATCTATATACGTAATAGAAAGTATTCATAATATTAAAATCGTTCACTTAGGTATATTTACAATAATCAAGACAATTTACAATTACAATCTAAAATTTAACCCATGAAAAGAAAAGGCTAATGCCACAATTGCAAAGCTTCCTCTTTCCACATAAAGTTAATCTAGTCTACGATCATTTTGAACTTTAACTTTCTTTTATTATTACCTAACAATCAGTACAACAATAGAGGATCTTTCGATTCTTTGACATAAAATTACAAACTAATATAAAATAGCTAACAAATGAAAAGTTTTTAAAGTAGAGATTTATAATCCAACTCTAAAGTAAATATTTTGCATTGCAAATTAAACAACATTAGAAGAGCAGCGGATGTTGAGATCATCAGGCAGAGAGCATCATAACAACAACGGTGGCAAAAAGGAAATTTTGTATTTTATGTTTTATGGTGATGCTGATGATCCTTGGTTTTTAAGTGACTTTAGAAAGAGCACAACAGAAAGACAACAACCAGCCAGGGATGAAGTAAACAGAGAGTAGAGATCATACACTAGCTAAAAAAATCAACAACCACATACAATATATTACATCACTTAAGTTACATCATCACATCACAAACAGCAGCATCATATTGTCTTGATAATTCTCTTCGTGAAACTATTCACCCTGGTACAAAAGGCATACATAATGTGTCACTCAAAAAGAGCCGTGTGTCGTCTCTCTGCATGCATAATTTGAAAGGAAATGATGTACTGTGTGACTGAATGCAATGACCCTTGACAAAGTAAAGAAAATTTTTGTAGCAGTAGATAAACACGGAAAGAGTAAGTAAACAAACGAAGCAAAAAGAATGTTCTCAAAATGATGGAAATCATTTAAAAATTATACTCACAAAAATAATTTTTGTAAAAATGCTTGTTTTGGGTGTTTCCAATCATTCAAATTCTTAATGTTTTTTTGTACGAAATATCAGTTAGTTATGTACAACTACAACATTGCCTTGCAAAATGCATAAATAAATTGAGAGAAAAGAGTAAATTGGAAAGTCTTTTGCGAGGTTAGCAGCAAGGTGATATAATATTTTAATTTTTACTAGGTATTTTTGTACAATAGTTTTGTGTTGGGTGGCTTCTATAGATCTGATCTGTTTCAACTTCCTTTCTATTTGAAACTTTACCGTCAGAGTTTTAATCGTTATATTGTTAAACATTTCTCATTGAAACGACTGTGCGTATTTAAATGTGGTTATAAATGTAAATATATCCCATTCGCAAGCAATCATTCCCGAGCTTATAAAATTCAAGCATGTACCTAACTTAAGCAGAAAAGGGTTTAATTCGTTGATTGCAATGATCGTAATAATGCTGACGATGACATCCGGACTTCCGCAGGGCCTTGCCCATAGTTTCACGTTTTATTTAATTAGAACGGGCGTTGTTTCTTTTGTTCCAAATGCTCATTTACCTCTATTCTCCTTGGAAAGAATAACTTTACATGCTTATAAACTTATATTTCATAATACAGGCTTTACATGCATTATTATATAACGGGCTCAAAGTGTTCGTGTTGTAAAAATGATAGGATTTTTATACTAGGTTGCAGCAAGGCATATCCTGTCGTTTCACCCCCTCCCAAAACATTATTACATATCTTGATGACACCTTTGTCGTGTTATGTACATGGATACAGATGCCCATGGATTGTAGTAAGCCAATGTACTGTTCCAACCCTCTTTACTAATTACAAGCAGCTCGCATAACATTGTTTTTCTATAATCAGAAATCACATTAAAACTACCTACACATAAATTTTTTTGCGTTTATTGTTTTACTTATTATTGCTGTATACATTTTTTTGAATGGATAAAGTTGCTTGCGGAAGCCGGCGTTCTCCCAGCCTATGATTTCTTCCACCCACCAAATTCCGACCTTGTTTACTCTCCCACCCTGTCTATTTTCCACTGGTCATTTTCCTGCCAGTAATACGTAATAAAACGATTAAATTTGATCTCTGTAAGGTGGGGTTAGGTTTTTAAAAGAATTAATTGATGCTCAACTCCCATTTTAAAATAATTTGATACCAATTTTCTTTAATTAAAAAAGTTTGTAATGCATCAACTTGATTTGGATTTTGGAATTTAAACAAAGATATTTAAAACCGTAATGTTTTTTATTTTATATAAAAGTATTGTTTGTATCTGGGCTTAAAATTCTAATGGGTGAAAGATGTAATGTATTGAGTGAAAGAGTAAACAGGGTGGGAATCTGGTGGGTGGGAGAAATGCAAGGGGAAAATTTTGTGTGGGTGGGAGAACGCCTGGACTCGTTACTTGCCGATACTATTGTATTATGGACTGACTAAATATAGGTATAAATCTCTATTCTTTATGCGGTTTATATAGTGTCTATCCCTTTAGTCTTATTAATGTTCATATCAACACATCCATTATTCCATTTCCGTATAATATTTGAAATCCTTTGTCGCATATCATTTCTTAGTATCATTTACTTAAATATCAAGATTAGCAATGCGTATCATTTGGCAGTAAGATAAAACCGTAGAGTGGAGAGGTGAGGAAAAAGAAGGATCCATTTAACATGTTCATAGAAAAAAGGTAGGCGAGTTTGGTTGACTGACGGTGACGATATTTGTTACTATCAGACCTCACATTTAAAAAACTTGCATCAGTTTTAACAAGTACGTACGTTTATAGTTCATCACTCCAATGTAATACGAAAGGATAATATACAATCTTTATTTTTACCAGAATTGGCTAAAAATATTACACTGAAAGTCTAATAATATGGCTTATGGTAATGTATATTTATAACAAAACAGAAAGTACCTACTCTATGAAAATGGATGACAAAAGCGAATATTATACGAACAAAGATAATGATGACGATATTAAGTTGATGATGCGTATAGCCTGTCTCTCTATTGTAATTTTATAAGATGCTATAGGTTTGAAAAAGAATTTTGGCTGTGATGTGGCGTACACTATTATTGCTACGTGACTATGCTGCTTTCTTATGCATTCAGCAGGATGATGATAAAGAAGATGATGATATGTGCTTGAGTGGTTTCGATCCCTAATGTCTTAAGGAACCGGCGTCCCATGCATTCCCAAAACAGTAATGGTCGGTCGTTCCTACGTCATGGTTGTTCAATTCATTTTTTCAAATGTTGATGAAATGAAATGTGGTGCGGGTGCGTCAGTCATAGCCGGAACAGCAGTTATTATTACATTTTATTATGTACTCTTTCATGAAACTAGTCTGGTTTTGTACTGATAAAAAGTATATACCTAACTACCTAGATTTAAGACTCAACATGTTCATTGTTCTTGGACTGTTCAGTCCAATTATAATCTAAACTAGAACTATTGTTCAAAAAATTTCAGTGATGTGAATTACTCCAATATTAATATTTGTTCAACGTTGTTTTAAACAAGAGAGGACAAACACCTAACCTAAACCGCAGTTTGCAATTGTCTTGATTCTGCTATACTCATGTTAGTTGAACGTTTAACGTATTTTTTTTTAATTTACCACTCCGTTGTATGCGAAACCAAAGATATTATACTATTATAGTGGGTAGGAGAAGGTTGACTTTTAAATTAAATCTCATCATTTTCTTGAAACCGTTGTGGTTGGTCTAAAAGGAAAGGTGAGTAATTTAAGAGAGCCAAAAAAGTTCTCATGTTAAAGCTTCTTTTTTCATATATTTCCGCACACATTCTTCAGCTCTAGATTTACATAATTTTATACACGAATTTATATAGCTGAGAGATTTAAACAGAGTAGGTATTGAAAAGGTTATTCTCTCAACTGAGGTAAGCGAGGGTGGCGAAAGATGGAGGGCTGGATTATGTGACCATATTATTACTTTTACTCTCTGCATTAAATGTAATTTGGAGAGCGGAAGTTGTCTGTATTTTTACAAACATTGGGCATCTCCTAAAAATATAGAGCTACAACAAAGTCCTTTTAAAGCTAAATACAAACTGACTGCTAAATGTAGGTAGGGGCTTCTAATACAAGCATTTCCAAAAGTCTTTAGATATGATAAAATAAAATTATACTATTGCCACACTAGATTCAATTTACTAAACTTATGTACCCACTCGTATTTATAATTCATAACAAATGAGGTAATACTCATGCAATGAATATATTTGGTAGAAGGATTTGTGAAAGGGGAGCCAAGCCAAAAGTAGGGATGATTTTGTTGATCTGTATAAGCGTGTAGTTGTAAGCAGATGAAAGCTTTTTAAAAATTTTTGGTGGCTAGCTCAGAGAACTCCTCTTCTGCTCGTTCTCTCTTTCTTTTCTACTTTTTGCCACTTACTACCACAATCATTATATTCCATATTCCCAATACTTTTGCTTGCTGCTCGCTATTACAAGAGTCAGTTTTGCTGCTTTATAAGCGCTGTTTAAAGCAGTTATGTGTCTAGTGTCTGATTCTGAGTGACTCAGTCCTCTATCCTCACTTCATCAGACAACATTACACACCATACGAACTCAAGATCTGGCCCATCACTCAATCTAAAAAGTGGAATGCAGTATTTTCACAACTTGTTTTTCAGTGACTTTATCGTTTTAAGCACAAATAGTTACAACATTAAGAACGTTTTTCCAATAAATGTTAAACAAGCATCCACCAAAAAAAGCCTATAAACAATTTGAAATATAGTACAGAGTCATGGAGAGAAAGTGAAAGAGCTATAGTGGCAAAGCCACATACCACACACTCTCCTCCTCTGCTACAAGAAATCACGGCAGAAAAGCCGACACTTTGACTTTCAGGCAGAGAAGCAGTAACTCTCTCTCTCTAAGAGTAGCCACTACTATCTATAGTACTAGATCAGAAATTTTTGTTTCAATTTTGCTTAAATTCTACACATTTTTCTATTGATTACCAAAGTCAAAGAAGGGCAACCTTAACAAACAAACAACAACCTAACGTGAGCCCATAAAATTGTCAACAGAAACGTAAAATCAACAGTAAAGGAGTAAAGCTACGAGTGTAAATATGTCAAGGAAAGCCTTTACTTTTGCATCAGATTTTTAAGTTATTCTTTTGCACAAGTCTACATCAAACATGATAATTCCTCATTAAAAATACATAGGGTCAGACACGCCATCACCATTTAATCAGCACACACTGATGGATACATCACATCAAACATATTGAATTGGAAATCTTCCTTAAAAGACGATATATAAATGTGGTGTTTAAAGTTGGCTGGTTTGTCTCACATTTAAGTGTTGTAAAAGTCAAGTCTGGTCTTCATCATCCGCATCACTGTGTTCAACCAAGATCTTTGCGTTGCTTTCAGTCAGAAGAAGAACTCCCTCGCACTCGTTATACCAGACTTTTATTACTATTACAATACAAAAGATATGATATAGGTACACTTCCGCATCACTGTGTTCAACCAAGATCTTTGCGTTGCTTTCAGTCAGAAGAAGAACTCCCTCGCACTCGTTATACCAGACTTTTATTACTATTACAATACAAAAGATATGATATAGGTATACTAAAACAGAAAGAAAAGTAAAAAGTGAAACTCTTTCAGCGTTTTCCATCAACTATAGCTTTTGCTTCCCCAACCAACCTTTTTATTACACTTCTTCAGCAACTTAAACGTGAAGCAAACATTAATAATCATTGCCAACAACGACATTATATTATGTGGCATGTAGGTGCACGTTTCTCGTCATTAAGATACATTAGTATACAAAAGCCTTGAAATATGTGATATAGTGATTAAAATTTAAATCTTTTTGGAAATTTTAAAATAGTGAATGTGATAAAAGTCTTGCTCTGTTTATGTTTTTAAAAAATCAAAACTTTTAATTGATTCCGGATAAATGTGAGTCACTAAATCCACAATACGACAGGACGAACAGCATCACCGTGTTACTAATTGAATTGTCCTCCACTCTCTTTTGCAGAATTGGTGTGAGTCATTCAGTTTCAAGTTGAAAAGCAAATTATCAGAGATTTTCAATATTATGCCTACTGCTTAACGTAGCGGAGCATTTCAGTCAGCAGCAGGTAAAACCATTTTTGCGTTTAATACAATTAGGTAATTTTGTCTTTTTATAATTTTCTTACATCAAAACTGTCAATTAATTGATTCACAAAAATAGTTTACTAATAAAACATTTTAAAAATAAAATAAAAAATATTCGCTACAAAAGACCTCTATTTGTTTTATCCATGTAAGCGTTTTGCACATTTTTATGATATTACTAAAACAACCTGGAAGCACCGAAGAAGAAGTTATAATAATAAACTTAATAACAGGGGTTATTTTTATTCTACTTTGTAAATACAACGAATAAAGCCTGCTTCGTTAGAAGAACATTTTTAGTGGTGGCGGTGATGACCAAGATAATAAATATTTGTGTGGTTTTTGGTTGGTTTGTTGGTTCTACAAGCATTTTGCTTGCTGTTTTTCCCACTAATTCTCCATATGAATTGCACACGAAAGGCTTAGAACGCCCAGCAAGTTGCCACTGATCACAATCAAGTTAAATGATGATCTTGATGGGTCGTACTTTTTTCTCATATCATAGTAATAATGGCCGCAATAATATTTATATGTAGTTGATCTTGTCAAGTATAAGACAACCGCGCATTTAATGATGATTCGTTAGTAAAGAAAGAGGAAAATCTTTTGGAGTATAATGGAAGAGTTAAGACGGGTAAATATTTTATTAAAACTTTTTGTGTGTTTGCAGGTACAAAATGGAAACAGTGGAATGAAAATAGTTTTCATGCAATAACTGACGTAATTGAAAACCCTATACTTTCAAACTGTCAAAATCTTCATAGTTAAGCTTACAAAATAGGATACGATACGACATAACAATGTGTGATTAAACTGGAAACGTTTATCAGTGAGATGAAAGAGTAACAAATTCCATACGTCTGGATAAAAAAACAACTTGAAGGTAAGAATTTTTAAAGGAAAAATATTGTTTGAAGAAATGAATTACAGATTAATTAGTACATTCAAAATCTAGTTTTTTTAGTTTATTAAAATTTAAAATAGTAAACATGATGCTAATAATCTTAAAAATCATAATAATAATTTTATATTTTGTCATGAGTCATCATCGTCACATCACTTTTTTTGTATGTCTGCTTGCTATACCCCTTTTGGTTTGCATTGAGCCTCCCTTCACACTCATTAACCAAGCAATCATTTTGTAGAATTTCCGCTCTTTCTTCAAGTTCAGTCTTTCAGTTCAGTAATTTTTGTGTTCCTGAATGTCGTTCATATTTGAGGCTTCTCATAGTACCATGCTGTTTCCCCTATTTCTCTTACACTTTTGCCAGTATCTGCTCTCCTTTTGAATAATCATAGTATACATATTCACTATCTGTCTACCAAAAATGCTCCCACCTACCCAGTAAGTAATTTAATCTTTCAAAATGTGAGCAGAATTTTTCATTGTTTATATAGTTTCTGACCAGCTTGTGTGTTTTCATAGTCGCAAGTGAAATAATTTCGTCTCAATTTGTAGCTTATTTTTGTTGAAATGTAGAGTTTGTGATGAGAAAATAACAAAAATTACATTTTTTCTTTGAAACGCAAGTTCCCTTTCCACTTGCTAGAGATAATGTGTGACAAGTGTTAGTGTATGGAAATGATAGTGTACCTTTTAAACCCCAAAAAAGTGAATGTTCTCTAACAAACAAGCATACCAAAATTTGTCAATTCAACGAATAGTAAAGGTATTAAACCTCTCTTTCCCTGGTTTCCTCGCTCCATTCTTTTCTTGCATCTGGGTATGTTTGTATGTTTGAATTTAAAGGGCGAACCCAATAGCACCTTTAAAACGAAGAGCTAGTGGCTAGTGTAAAACTCTGGCAAAGTCAATTTAAGTTGCATCCATAATTTTCTTACCTGTATATCTTTCTTGGGTTGCTGGCTTTTTTATTTGTCTGCAGCTTTATTATTATTGGTAATCGAAAGGAAAGAAAGGTGAACATTATTATGCATTTATTATTGACCAAATTTGGGAAAATTCCTGTTTGCCTTAGCACAAGTCTATATTTTACTGGTGTAGTTAAAATATAGGTTTTAAACGCTTTGATTTAAAAATTCATTTTTCTTACAATAATTCCCAGTAACGTTCAGCCTTAAAGTTAATTTTTAAAAAAAAACTTTTTTTAAGCTCATCTTTCCATTTGAGTATAATAAGTAGAAAAGAAGGAACGAAAAATTTTGAAAAATAAGAGAGTCGAAAATCTATTAAGGAAAAAATAATGAAAGAAAGTTTGAAAATGAACGGGTTAAGTTTATCCTCAGGCCTTAAATAAATATATGGGGATAGACCTGAGGGTGTATATGTCTGTGTAAAAGTAACAATATGACATGGGATCGTGGTACGCGCATCATCTTCTTTTTAGTAGTAATGCCATAGCAAGCCCTAGTCATTTACGATGATAATAGCGATAAAGTTTCAAAAATGAAAATTGTGAGTTGATGTATAATATTTGAATCTTTCTGATGCAGACAATGTTAAAACTAAATTTTTTATTATGTACTTATTATACGCTTGTGCATGCATGTCATCTTTAAAAGGAGGAACGTTTTTAATCTCAGAAGACAGTACTACACTACTAAACATTATTGTGCACTATGATTTTACCTTTTCTCCTTGGTTGACTGCGTGAAACGGAATATAATAACGCTGGGGCTGTTTCGGGATGAGTAACGTGAACCAAATACATTTTTATGAAGAAAATAAAGTAAACTAAAACGAGAGATCCTGACTCTCTAACCAATCTAATCTTAACTTTTGTGAGCACGACGAAATTTTAAAGTTCATCATCATCGAGTCTGCCAACTTCTCCCGTCTTTCAAAGCATATGACAACAAAAAAGATATAATAAAAATTGTTAGGGAGGTAGTAAGATATAGATCATAAGGAACCCTATTAAAGCAGGTTTTGAATAATATCTAAAACGGACATTGAGACTAAATTTGAATTCCTCTCTATAGTATTTAAAAAAATTGCTGGAAACAGAAAAATTGCAATTAGATTGCATTGTCGACAAAACATTTTGAAATTTTACTTTGAAAAATAATTAATAAATAACTTATAATTGTACAGCAGGCCGACTTTTTCAATTTTTGTGCCAAACAAGCTGAAGAAACTTTTCTTAAAACTGCTACATAGATGACGAAAATGCTACCTTTTACATGAGTTCAAGCGCATTCGAATATTAAAGCAACAAGGGCTTGCGTACGATAAGAGTCTTTATTATTATTAACAATGAAAAAGCTCGTCTTTACGCAATTTTAT